>PVHP010016141.1:0-28137 GCA_004024765.1 Zapus hudsonius | reverse complement strand
ACTTGCGGTCAATCTAGATTTTGTTGGGCAATGAGTGCTCTGTGTACCAGTAAGGTTGGGATATTGTTGTAACCACAGATGCATTAGTTGTTGTGGTTCAGGAGTGCCAGCACTTCTGGGTTGGTGTCTGGCATGTAATATACGATAGAGGTCAGAGTTCTCTGTCTGTGGACTCCACTGTGTCTTGTTACTGAGACTCAGGGATGATCAGGGTTTATCTATTACTCCTCTTTCCCCTTGGAATTCCCACTCTTTGGGCTGTAGTGTTCTGCCAAATAAACCCCATGGCAGGTGCTTGAAGGTACCTGACAGTGATCTATTGGTCTCTAGCTAAGGTTGGACCCAGGACCCCTGGGGAGTGCTGTTCAGTGTGCCCCACCCCTATTAGAGCTATCACCAGGTTTGAACTAAAACAGAGATCTTTCCTGTCTGGGGTGTCCTGCCCCCAGGCAGGATCAGATCTTTACCTGACTGGATCCCCCTCTACCTGATTACTTAGGCTTGGAGCCACCATATAGACCCACAGCCCCAGTGCCGAAACTCAAGAGCCCAGTGATTGTTCACCAGCCTGCAGCAGGCAGATCTGGATTGCTACCTTCCCCACTAGGGGCAGAGTTTCCAGGCTCTCTTTAACCCAGTTCATGGTGGACTCATCCTGCTTCCACACACCACTCCTACCCCTTCCCCTCTGATATTCCATGCCCATGAATCCCTCCCTAGACTTTAAGTTTGCTGTTTTGACCTCTGGTAAGAAGATGCCAGCCAGTGCCTTTTCCTCCGGACCTGTGGCTCACGCTGCTGGAGCTTATGGTGTCAGCATAGTGTCTGCACTGCCACACTGCCACAGATGGAAACCAGCCCACTGGGGCCATCCATGCCAGTCACCATAGTCTATCCTGAGCCTCTGCTATGGTTATCAATTCCATTTATGGTAAAAGACTGAATTCTACCATCTCTTTATTACTTTTCCTTCCCTGACTGTTCTAGTGTTCCTATACCTGCGCCATCTTAACTCAAAAGCCAAACACTTTTACATTTGTATTATTATGTGTGTGGTAAATATATGTATGTGTATGCATGTTCATATGTGTGAGGGTGCAATAATGTGCATGTGGGTGCCAGAGGTCAACATCAGAGATGTTCCTTAGTTGCTCTCTGTCTTATTTTTGAAACAGGTTCTCACAATGCCCCAGTTCACTGATTTGCCTAAACTAGCTATTTAGCAAGCCCTTGAGCTAGGCCTACCTCCACCTCCATAGCACTGGGATTGTAGGAACACACCAGTGCACCTGCCTTTTACATGGGTGCTTGGGATCCAAACTCAGGTCTTCACTTTTGTGTGGCAAACACTGAACCAACATTTTAACTTTTACTAAATGCTATCCAATCAATATTGTTTTCAACATTGCCACCCTTCTATTACCCCTGACTACCTCCTATCTCCAGCCCCAGGACCTTTCTCTCACTCTGCTACCCACTCCATCCTTATTTATCTTTTTTCAACTGCAGTCTACCTCAACTGTTTTAAAATACCCCCACACACAATAAAGGAGATAGCCACAAGAAAACTATCTTCCCTGAGAGAAGGGCTGTTGTAGTCAGCCACACACCACTGGGATGAATCTCCAAACCGGGCACAATTTGGGGAGGAAAGTATTTATTGTAATAACAGATCCAGGAGAAGTTCCAGGGGAAGTTCTAAAATGAGGGAAAATGCTGGCCCCCTTTCATAAATCCAAGCAGAGAGACAAAGCCAGCACCAGCAGCTGTGGAAGGAAGAAAGAGTGAAGTTCCCTTCCCCTCACGCTTCCTTATATCTAGTCCCCTTCTGGAAGGTCAACCCACTCAAGGGGAGGGGCTCACTCTGGAGAAGGGACCTCCTCCCTTCTCCAAATTCCCAAAAGGATTTTGTCAATCCTTTCTGCAGGCAAGATCAGAGACACACCCAATATTACTGTGGATTATTACCCAGGTCAAGTTGACAATAAACTTAACCATCACAAGTCCACCCCTTGTCAACTTAACATCATATCATATCTCCTTGCATCTTAATTCTCAAATGAAGACAGTAATATCATGATTCTGCCTAACATGATATAACTATCCAACATACAACCAGAAATGCATAATATTCCCCAACATAAGGCAGGTCTAATATCTACTGTTCAAGTCCAATAGCACAACAAGTGACTGACAGTCTTCAGATATTCTAATTTGTCCCTCCAGCTTATCTGAGTAGCTGGGGAAACTTCCTTCCTGAGCCAATGGAGCTCCATGGTAGCCCTCACACAGTCCTGGTATATCCAAAACATCTTTGGGTCTCCATCACAAATCACAATCCACCTTCTAATGGTTTCACTGGCCAATCAGGGACTTGCCACCCTGTTCCATATATTGCATCTCAGCAGTGGCTCCTGGGACTATATGCACTTCATGACCTACTCCATGCATGCATTCTACAAGCAATATCAGGTGTCATAGCCACATGCCGCTGGGATGAATCTCCAAACCAAACACGATTTTGGGGAGGAAAGTATTTATTGAAAATAATATATCCATGGGAAGTTCCAAAAATGAAGGAAAGGGCTGACCCCCTTTCACAGATCCAAGCAGAGAGAGACAGAGGCCCAGCACTTCCAGAAGCAAGCAAGCACACTGTAACTCACAAAACAGCAGGACTGCCAGATTTGAGCTCTGGCTGCTTTTTGCATATGTATCCCTAGAACTTTGCATCCAACTTAGAAATACCTCAGGGCCAGACCCCAGGAGGCCAGGCCAAAGTGATATCTCTTCCAGCCAGAAGGCTGGAGATAATTTACAATCTTTAATAAACCTTTGATTCTATTGGGGTACATCTATTCCAACTACCACACCAGGTATGCAGGATGCAGCAATTTTGTTAATTCAGGGACAAAATAAACAATACTTTGAAGAGCAGATTCCTTTCTTTCAGCAATTTCCTTTCCAAAGAGTTTACACAGTCCATCATTCAGTCCTTCCTGGGTGGAAACACCTCAGTCATCTTCCCATTGTTTCAATGTAAAGCATTTTGGCCATAATCAAAAGCCAGTCATTATGCCAGTAATTTAAACTTGCTTGGAGGTTTTTCCAACTTTAAATCTTTAATTCTCAGTTCCATATCCATAGCCAAGCACAGCAGCCCATTACTTAAATTCAACCTTAGTCAAACTTTCTGGGCATTGGCAGTAGGATGCATCAGCTCCTTGGCCCAGGCACACAGTTCTCTTAAAGTTTTCTGTAGTCCCTCCTTCCCCTTAGAAAGTTCAAAAGCCAAGCCTCCTAATGTATTTCTCTCTGCACTTAACATTTCCAAATTTTCAACAGAATAGCCCATTAAATTTGGCTTACCACTCTGGAAGGCATCTTCAGTTGCAAATACCAAGTCCATGTCCATTCCTCCAGCACACAAATTCAAGAAGACCAAAATTCATCTCAGCTATATCACCCCACTTCTGGTACCAAATCTGTTGTACTCAGTTTTCTAGTTGCTAAGCAGAGAAAAAAATAAACAAACAAGCAAAAGTGGCTTGTGAAGGAAAGGGTTTATTTGGCATATAGACTCAAGGGGAGACTCCATCATGGCAGGGAAAATGATGGCATGAGCAGAGGGGTGGACATCACCTCTGCCACAGCACTGCAAACAATGGCAGGAAGTTGTGCCAAATACTGGTAAGGGGAAGCTGGCTTATAACCCCAAGAAGTCCACCCCCAACAACACAGCTTGCGAGGTTGTAAACCCAAACTGCCATCAGCTGGGGATTGATCATTCAGAACACATTCATTTGTTTGTGGGGAACACCTGAATCAAACCATGGCAAGGACCAAACACTGTGGAGGCTTCATTCTATTTGCCACTCATTTTATTGTGGGACTCACCTCACTGTCTTATCCAGTCTTAATGATCTTTGAGGAATAAAAAGGTAGATGATGTGTGGATGGGTGGAGGGGAAGTGCTTCACTTAGTCCACTTATTCAGGGCTCTTGCAATTAGTCATGAACATTCTCCCTTGGAAAATATCTTTGTAGAGACACATACTTCTCTCTCTCTCTCCTTCTCTCTCTGTCTCTCACACACACAGATAATGATATTTTTTACAATCTTCTAAGACTAATTCTAGCATTTGGGGGAGTGTACAGTCTGGAATGCAGTACAGTGAGCTCAAACTGATTATTTGTTTCCATACAACAGACTTGAAGCTCTTTAGTTAAGACTCTAGATCAATATTTGGTCCTGATAAACCAAAAGCATCAAGTGGACTTTTACCCTTCGTCCATTACACATTCAGGTATAATTCTTCCAAATATTATGATTATATATTCTCATGTTAATTTTAAATGTTTCAGCTATATTTAAAAGAAAAATATACCAAATCAATAAAATAAGGGTGTCCCCCCATAGAGCTGGGCTTTATGGAAGCATCTCACTGAGCTTTTTAGATGGATAACACTGGAGTAGACAGCTCTTGATACATACCCAAATGGGGGGACAAAAAAGGAACAGAAGTGACTAACATAAGAGAGATTTGTATTCAGTGGCTCAGCTGCAGGTCAGGTCAGATTAAAGCCACCTCTGAAATCTGAAGCAGGAAATAAGCCAGAGGCTTATGAGACAATTAGTCAGGAATGCTCTTCCTCAGCCTGTTTGGGGACACAGCTGAGGCAGAGCAGCTCTCAAGGAGACACTGCCCATTTCAGGGTCAGCTTAGGCTTCTTGGCCAGCCCAGAACAGAAGAGCTAAGTAGAGCTTTGCCAAACCACTGGCCCTGGTGACATTGATGTCTCACCATTCCAGGCAAGGATGGAGCTTCCAATGTCCTGCCACAATGAGAAAGGTGAAGAGGAAGGTTTTGTTAGCCTCTCACAAAGTTAATCCCCAACAAATATTAGATAGTATCTACCAAGTATACATGTGTGAGTATTTATAGAAGGGAAAGTGGGGAAGGAGAGTTGCATATGTCTGGGGTATGAGAGGAAGAAAGAGAGTGAGAGAAGGAGAAAGAGAGAAAGTAAATTAAGAACTAAGGAAGGGAAGAATAGAGAATGGGAGGGAAGAAGCCAAAAATGAAGGGAAATACTCAATACATCACTCAAAGCATCATTCACTCTGACTCTTCCCATTCATATGCTTTAACTCCAGAAAGATCACATGTAAAATACATAACACTTTAAAAAGAGCAGTCAGAAAATTTAAAATTTAACTAATTTCAATTTTTAGAAAATAACAAAGCCACATTATATATTGGAAAGAAACAACAGTTTTTGAAACTCTAGTATTTGACATGACAGGTGGCCTCCCTGAGAACAGATTTCCATCCTGACAATATACAATAAAGTTTATTTTGTATGACTATTATGAAATTCAAACAAAGTACCTGGTGTACCAAGTTGTTAATAAGTTTCGATTGGCTTCACTATCCCTCTACGTTGATGGCATAAGCACCAAAGAGGGTCTTTTGATGTCCATGTGATGAGTTTTCCCTCTTGAAGGGAAACAAGGAAAGACAAGGCTCCAGCTGCAGAGCCAGAAGCTGGTCCTACAGAAATAAATTCTGTAGAAACTAAGAGTCTATCAGTCCTGGCACCATAGGTGTGTAATGCTAGCTACCAAAGAGGCTAAACAAGAAGATTGAGAGTTCAAGGCCTTCTTGTGCTACATAGTATATTCAAGATTAGCCTGAATAAATTGACAAGACCCGGCCTTAAAAAAAAAAAGTTAAAAAGTATGAGGCTGAGTATGTATTTAGCATGTATAATAAGGAAGGGTTTAGGTTCAACCTTCAGCACCTATGGGAGGGCCAAGTGTTCCACGATTCAGAATTCTGATGTGTTCCAAATTCAATCCCAATGTGATTAAGGAAGGGGATTTAAATTGGTGTCTCAGGAGATTAGGGGCAAAAGATCCAATCTGTATACTGGGTGCTATGTGTGCCAACAAGTCATTATAGCTGACTGACTAGTGACCTGGATACTGAAAGATACAGTATCTGGACCTGTGGTCTGAGCTCTAAAGGAAATGCCCAGTTTGGTTTTTGCTTAATTGAGTTGGCCTGCTTCTCAGAAGATGGGAGAACAGAAACACTTTGCTACCTTCCGTATCCGCAAGTGTGCAGCCTGGAAAACGAAGGGTATAATGAAAAGAAGCCTGGGAGTGGGAAGCAGAATATTCTCAAAGATTGGTGAAGAACAGAAGGGCAACTGCTGTGGGGATGCTGGGTAGTTTGGGATCCTGTGGGTAGCCATATAAGATGCTGTTGAATGAGAATCTTGGTGGCCATCACCAGGTCCTTCAGTGTTAACAGTGCCATCTGTGATACCTGCCAACTACTGTACACTACCTCTGCACACTTGCCATGCTCTCTGAGTGCATTAGTTGTTGCCACACACCACGGAAGTGGGTGAGTCTTTGTCCTTATGCCACAGACGAAGAGATGGAAGCACAAGAGGTAATGTGATCTACCCCAGTTTATCTGCTCAGTAAGTTAAAGAGTTGGAATTCAAAGCCAAATGACACTATTCCAGATTCTGTGCCCTTTATCATTAGTTAATAGCTTTGAATTCTGGAGTCTCACGTTTGTTCATTTCTAATGAGACAATGTAAGAAGAAGAGAGAAAGATAGCCCCACTCTATTACATATAACCAGAGAACTGGCAGTAGTGATCATACTACTGTACTTGTAAACATGCCAGGCACTGGTATGGTGCACTTGTTTTATCCTTTTAATAACTCATGCAGGAGTCGATAGGAGTGTGTCATTTCTTTCACTAAGAAAAGTAAGCTCCCAAAGTTTGAATGACTTGTCCAGATTCAACCCTAAGAACCTTCATTTTGAGTTGGTTCAGTTTCGGCCACCAGGCTGGTCCACTGTCTACAGAGTCAGAGAAGACTGGAGGAGTCTAAAGGTGATAAAAAAAAAAAAAAAGACCAGGACAGCTGTATCTGATGGACTTTTCTTTTTGGTGTCAGGTCTGCTTACCAGCATCACCTCATGCTGTAAAGTGCCTGTGAGGTGCCACAGTGGACTATAGTACTCGCCTAATTTGAAGGCATCCCTAGGCACACGGACACACACACACACACACACACACACACACACACACACACACACACACACACACTAATTCTCTCCAGACTTAAATATAGCATTATAATATAAGGCTGAAGTGAAAAGCAAATCTCAGGCCTCTATTTTCTCTAAAACTTCAGTTTCCACAGTAGTATTCATATAGTAAGCTGGGACCACTATGAGTTTAAGTTCCAATATGTTAAGATTTCAACTTTTAGTCAGGGATAAAACCCTACCTTGATTTCCCAAAACATCACAGTGGAGTGCACACTGAATTCCAAATGTTCTACAGTATTAATTCCCCTTTGTTTCAGGGACGGCTTAGCCAGCAGCTTTGGGCAGATCTCTGAGTGGAAGGAAGAAGAAGGGAGAGGAAGAAGGAGTGGGTAATCACTGGGGCATGAACTAAGGGAAGTCAGCCATTCATAAAAGGATTCCATAGTCAACATGTAAAAGGATTTCTTTGTATATTTCTCACTTATTTTGCCCTTCTCTTGACACATCTTTTAGTTTTATACAGTAGGAAAAGTATTAAAAAACATTAAAATTAAAAAGAAAGTAAATCGGGTAAAACAATAAGTTTGGTTATCGTCAAAGCCATTGGAAGTGAAGTGTCTGTATGCTGACATTCTTGCTGGAGAATTTATTCATTTATTCATTCTGTGATTCACAAATATTTACTAAGCAGGCACAAAGATAGGAATGGAAGATATAATGTAAGCAAAAATGACAATGTTTTGAGGTTTTATGTAGTTTATATTCGGCTAATAGAGAAAACCAATAAACTAGTACATGTTCAAATAAACTTATATTCATAAATATTATGAAAGAAAGTAGCATAAATGGGAATAACAGAAATAGGAATAATACCTTGGGACTATATTAAATTGAGTAGCTCGAGTAGAAGAGATTTAGAAAATCACATAAAAAAGCAGATATCCCCATTCAACTAAACTTTTTTTTTTCAATAAGCATCAACATTGTGCTAGGCATTTCTTCACCTCCAGGATGAATTGCAGTCCAATCTAGGTGGGGAAATGTACCTGAGATGCTACTGCCTGGTACACAGAGGCTGGGTATACTGTCCAGCTTCACCAGAGAA
The DNA here is from genome assembly GCA_004024765.1 of Zapus hudsonius. Lineage (NCBI taxonomy): Eukaryota > Metazoa > Chordata > Mammalia > Rodentia > Dipodidae > Zapus > Zapus hudsonius. Next base: position 19,950 of record PVHP010016141.1, on the reverse strand, counting down.
GTCTTCAAGGATGGGTGTTTTGGTCTGAGCCTGAGGCATCAGCAAAATGTCAACAAATGTGCACGGAGAAGAAGGGACACCTGCCTCTGCCAAAGAATTTGTCCTGTGGGAAGCAGATGATACACAAGGGAAGGAATCCATCTGTTTGTAAGACCACCATGCAGATCCATCAGGCACAGCTGGCAGACGATGAGGGAGTTAGGTGTTCCTGTCTTGCATGTAGCCACAAAGGGGACAAGGGGAAGACATTGGCTGGAAAAGGGACCACACTCCTTTCACAGGCCTGGATCAGAGAGCTAGGAGCCACTCTGGCACATGTCTGGAGCAGGGCATGAAAACTGGCAGGGGTGAAAAGTGTGCAGAGGGGAGGCAGAGGAACAGGTGCTCTAGTCCCCAAAGACTGAATTTACAGTACCAAATCACTGTGTGGTCCACCCTGCATTTGTACAAGAAAAACGCTCACCTTCACCTAGCTTAGAGCTTTGGAATTAGTTGAATTCAAAAACAACAAAATACAACTGTAATGGTCATGAAAGACACTACACCATTAAGAACCACATGAGAATAGTTTCCTTCATCCTTCAGGAAAGAAGGCCTCCTAAAATTAGATTTTAATGTGATCAAATAATTCTAAGCCAGCTATCTATGTCTGAGTAGAAAAGAACAAAGCATCAGGGTTGAAATTTTAATCTTCTTCACCATTCAACGATCCCAGTGTTGATGTCAAGACTTACTTTTAAAAACTATATTTGGAAGAAGTGCTGTGTTTACACTTGGAACCAGGCTGGGGGCAGATGCTCAGTGGATACACTGCTTGCCATGCAAGACTGAGAACCTGAGTTCTGATCCCCAGAACCCACACATAAAATCCCAGCACGTCAAGAAGGGAAGTGGAGAGAAGAGATAATCTCCCAGAGTCTGGTAAGGCAGTTGGCCTGGCAAATGTAGCAGGAAACAATGAGAGACCTTACCTTAAACACAGTGAAAGATATAGATGACACTGGAAGTTGTCCTCTGACCTCCACATGCTCCCAGTAGCCCCGACATGCCAGCACTTGCACACATGAACACACACACACACACACACACACACACACACACACACACACACACACACACATTGAAATTAATTAACAAGCTCAAAGCTATCCTTTTGCTGGTTTTATGTCACTTCCTATTTGAAAACTTGCATGTGTTGCTCTCAACCCTTGCTGCTCTTGTAAGTTACCCGTGATACAGCATGCCTGCATTTCAAGTAGGACCTTGCAACAAGAGACAACAATGGCCAGTATCCAGCAGAAGTAGACATATTTTAATACATAAGGATCAAGAGTTCTCAAAGGGAGAACTGAAACAAAATCCTCTCCCTTTTGGACATCCCCATTGTTGGTCATTTCTTCCCTAATAGAAAAGTCTTTTCTTTGCAACTAGATCTCACTCCACCATGCATACACATGTTTAATAAAGTCTCTGGTTAAAAAGCCTTTCTGTTTTGTGATGAGAGGTTTGCTTTGTCATGCAAAAAAAAAAGTAGTTCACTGATCACAAACCCAAGAACAGGGTTTTTATTTTCTTAAACCTTCAGTGGTAACCTAGCTGTTTAAGAACTTGGGAAATATTTATGTCCTATGCAATTGGATAAAAGCCCCTCCTTGGAAAATCAAAAGCCAGGAATACTTCCCTGGAGCATTCTGTGCCCCAAGACTCTCAGACTTTTCTCTGAAACATGAATTATGGGTTTCCCCTCATGCAATTATTTTTCTTTAATAGTTTTTCTGCTTTCTAGTTCTGTGCTTGTCTCTCACCTCTACCTCAGAGATGTTCTCAGATTGATCTCACATGAGTGAGAAATTGTCACTCTAGCCTCTAAATTCCAGTCAGAGAGAAGGTATGGATAGAAAGGACTTTCCCTGTTTTTCTAAAAAGAGACCTATGGAGAGTACAGGATGTGGGATACCAAAACCTAGCTCCCCCGTGGCAGGGGAGTCCCTCCAGTTTACCCTTTCTGAGACGTGATAAACCCAAGGGCAAGGAAAAACAAGTAATAAGGTGATCCTGTCATGCAGCTTGAGATTTTTAAAATGCATTAACTGTAATTTTTAGATAGTCAGAATTTAGTGAACCATTAAAAATGACCCAGTTCACTGAACCAAAATGAACTGAACAGATGGAATTCCACCCGGTCATGCTTGAGCAACTGCTCCAACAATGCAGTTCTCTTTTAATTCCATCCTCTGAGGTGCTTACCTCACTCAGGCAAACATGGGGGGGGGAAGCTCAGGTCATTTCTGTATTTGAACATTCTCACAAGGCAGCTGGACCCTGGCACCACTGATAGCGTTTTGCACTCCTTTTAGATATTGCCATTGTTTGACTTTTTTTTTTCTTTCTGAAATTGACTCTGTTTGTGGGATTCCACAAAGTACTGATTTTGTTTTGCTCTCAGAATCTGTCAAATTTTGTGCCTTTCTTCCTATTCTCCCTATTCTCTCATAGGCATAAATATAAGACACTTCCAGTGTTCTTTCTCTGCTGCCCATGGCCTTCTGAGCACCTCTCCTGAAAAAAAGAAAAATTAAGCTGATATGAACTTTTTCATGCATCACACATTGACATCCCAAAGCATCAGAATCCTTCAATAACTATGACTGTTCTTCTTCTGTTATATAAAAAAAAATCCCAAATATTCCAAGAACACTCTGATAGGATGGTTAGAAAATTAAAATGAAGGGTCTCTCACAGCCCTAGGCAGTGAGGAATCAGTAAGAAAACGAAACATAAAAGGTTAAAATTGTGGCAAAATAAGAATAAAACCCAGAGACCAAAACAGAGCCATCTGTATCTACACAGACTTTAGAAAAATAGAGATTAGAGAGGTTTCATTATGTTGGGGGTCACGTGACCAGGGAAGCTGTAAAACAAACTGTTACGGTTTTTGGATGAGGTCTTGGAAGTGTAACCAAAATGGGTGCAGATTTGTTTATTTTAGTCAGTATCAGCTTTAAGTGTTAATTAACACAGGGCACTGTTTTATCTCAGTGTCTATGAAGCAAAGAGAAGAGACAAGTTACCCCACCCAGGCCCCCACATAGCTTCTGTGGGATGCTCTGTTTGGTCATCTGGCTTCCATGCAGGTTAGAAAAATGCAAACTTTGTGGGAAAATCAGAGCTTGACTTTGATTTGGGGAAAGACAAGTCAATCAAAGCACTGCATCTCTGCAAAATGGGAATATTAGTCTCCTTATTAGGACCCTGAGGTAGCTCACCATTCAGTTCTGATGGGAAGCTAGGTCAACCATCACTAAAGCACAAGTTGACATTCAAGCTTCTTAGCTTTGGTTTCCTAACCTTTACCCATCTCCAGCTCTCTCCGCTCTGCTTTTTTTCTGCACATGCCCTCCAATCAGGCAGATCATTAAGGAAGCGAAAAAAATAAATGTGCATGTTCTGATTTCATCATCTCTGAGTTTGTCATTCCATCAGTGTGACCAGAGAGCCTGGGAGAGAATTACAGCTCACTGATCAACTAGATCCTGTGTGTGTGCATCAGCATACCTGCATGTCTGTATAAATGTGTAGGTGCACATGTGTGTGCAGTTGCATGTGCACATGTGTGCAATTGTAGGTGGAGACCATAGATCAAGGTCAGCTGTCTTTAATCTCTTTCCACCTTGTGTTTTAACAAAAAAGGTCTCTCATTGAACCTGGAACTCACCAATTTGTCAAGACATGCTAGTCAGCAAATCTTAGGGATCTTAGTGTCTCTACCACCACGCCTAGATTTTACATGTGTGCGGGGAATCTTAACTGAGATCCCAAGGTTTCCACAGCAAGCACTTTCCTGACTGAGCATCTCCTTAGCTCCATATCTGGAAGATTTTGTAGGCATGCAATTACTTTATCATAGAAAAAATTGAGTTCCTAAGTAACGCTCAAGTAATTCATTAGTTCATCAAGTTCTACATTAAGCGTCTACTATGTGCCAGGCTCTATAAAGACAAAAAGATAAATCAGGAAATCCTTGCCTTGAAAGGTATCCAAGGGTTAGAAGTCACAGGGAAATTAATAGCAATGTAAGGCAAGGCAATGGGTATCATCACTGGCTTGCAGTACTTAGTATCAGTTCATTTCCAAACATACCAGAATTTTAATTGTTCTTGCTGAATACTTGAAATTAAACAATAAGCATTTTTATTGTCTCTATTGCTTTTCACAAGGAACCCCTCTCCCCAGCATAAGTTTTGGAGTGGGATTTCTGTATTCAGTTCTGTGCCTGCCTTGCTTTGAAATGGTCACAACTGTAGCACTACAATGTCATCTGGCATGTCTTCATCATTCTCCAGCTCCGAGATGAGAGCAAGGAGCCATAGTGTGCATTTTCCTCAGCTGATTTGAAGATTTCAGCAGGGATCCCACCAGCTCCAGATGCCTTCTTGTTTTTCATTTGCTTGATGGCTTTCCTCACCTCATAAAGAGTTGGAGGGATTTTAACATTGCCACTGATTGGGAGTTGTGGGATGAAGTTGAAAACCCTCCCACTGATAAAATAATTTCCACTGAAGACTTTGAAATGCTACTTTCAATGGGTGTTGACATTTTCTCTCTTACTTATCAGTTTTCAAGTACCCTTATCTCCTTGAAAGCTCATCTTGTGCTTCAGGGCCACCAAACCTAGTCATGTGGGTATTAAATTGACTTTGCTATATCTTGTTATCTGTCCTGTGTTTTGAAGGGTTCCTTAAAGCCTTACATTTGCTTAAAGATGTAGCAATTTCTTTCATTTGGGTCCATGGACAATGTCAAATGCCAAAAGATTAAAAGCAAGGACTCTGTGGAAGATTTACATTCAAGATTTATCAAATTACCAATATGGATTTATTACATAATGTTTAAGAGAACCACAGATGTTGAGTGCTAAGCTAGCATAATGAGGCCCTTGAAATGTGTGTGCGTTAGGTCAAAAACTGAGCTTTCATTCACACAGGAATCCCTGTTTTGATTTAGAAGCCTGTTATAACAACAAATTGAGTGCAGCTTACTCTAATTGTGCAGAAAATCCTTCTGAGAAATTTATTTTCCCTTTATTCAGAGTAGGTACCCTTCTTAATACAGGACAAGTATCACATCACATTATAACCATCACCATAGAATATTAGAACTAGAAAGAGCCCACTCTGGATTTATTTGCAGGAATCTAAATCCAGGAGAAATGATGTCATAATTACCCCAAGTTGTATGCCTTGGTGATGGTATAAGTTCTAAAACTTTGTGCTTCTAAGGCAAGTTTCTTCCAACCACAGTATTCTTTCTTCTTGACAACATTATAAGAATAAAATCATACTATTTTTTCTGTGATTTATATCACAAACTATGCCAGGAATCATGAACTTCCTATCATTAGTTCTTATATAATTTGTTTGTGCCCTCAATCTGTTATCAATTAAGTATTACTAAATCAAAAATGGTACATGTAGGCATTCTTTGTATGAAACACTACCTAATAATATTCTTTGATCATGTAATGTATGTCTGGGCACTAGAAATATATAAATACTTATTTTGTTTTTCGAGGAAAAATAATCCTAAAGACAATGTTTTTGTTTGTTTGTTTGTTTGTTTGTTTTTCTATTTCTAATAATTTAAGAAAAGAACCACAGAAATTCCATGACTAAAACCTATGAGGTCGAGCAGGGAGATGGCTTAGTCATTAAGAGCACTTGCTATGTAAGCATGAGGGTTTGAGAGGGCCTGAGACTACTCTAGTTCTTTCCCAGCCACCACATAAACATCTGGGTATGACCATGTCTGTAAAGCCAGTGCTGTGTGTGGGCAGCCAGACAGAGACTGGAGAATCACAGTGAAGAAAACAACAGCTTCACATTGAGGGAGAGTGTGCTTCCGTGGCTTAGTTGGGGAGTTGCAGTGTGCATCAACTCCCTGTTCATCCATGGAGCTGTGTGGACAGTGTCTTGGGATAGCAGTGATCTGAGGAGAGGAAGAACTTTCGGGAGACAGTTGCAGTGAACAGCTCATTTACTATGCAAAAAAGGTCATTCATATAGAAGGAAAAAAAACAGGAAAAATCAGAGGCAGGGGCATAAGTGGCAAGGGGATTGGTAGGGGCATGGTAGTCTGTGGATGTCTCATGAAGGGATTGGCAGAGGCCAGTAACCTGGGGATACCTAGTTTGCATAGATAAGTTGGGGGGGCATGCTTTCTCAGCCCCAAGTGGTGGGAGTTATGTGACTCTAGACATGTAACAAATGGTGGTGGCTGTAGAGGAGCTGTGACCTTTAAACTTTCATTGTCCAGGCTTGTTATTACAGGTGGGGTATGTGGGCTTCAGTAAACTCAGGCTTTGAAGTGCCTGGGCTTCTCAGGTTTTGTTGAGGCCTGTCAGGGAGCTGGAGTTTTTAGGATAAAAGAATGAGACTTTGATGGCCATAATTCCTGCCAGTCTCAGATAAGAGATTATCGGGGTTTTAGGCCAGCCTCAACTTTCCTGTAACCCTATATCCTCCGTGAACCTCAGCAGGGTCCCAAAGGAGAGAATACATCTTAAGGAAACAGGTGGATGAGCAAAAAGAGGACGCCTTACATTCTGCTCTGGCCTCTGCATAAGACACAGGGAATGTAAATCTGCACACACATGCATATATTACACAGACATCATAACACACACACACACACACACACACACACACACACACACACACACACACACACACTTACTCACCCCAAAAGAAACCATAAAGTATAGGACATATATGATATACCTGAAGTATAGAGAAGCTTCATATGTAGCAGTCTCAGGGAAATATCAAGTTAAGAGTGAAACAGTTATTGATGACTCTCTCAAGCATCAGAGCTGGTTTCAAGGTCTTTACTGGGCCTTGAATGCATTAGTTATAAATGACATTGAACATACCCAGTGAGCAAATCACAGCAATATTGCCATAGACTTCCAGAAACCAGCATGGCACATAAAGTCCCATTCTTGAATTACTAAAAGGGGAAATAGGACACACGAATCAGAGGCCTGCTAGAAAGGTTCAAATTACTTCAAGTAGAATACAAAGCACTTTGAAGACAACAACTCAACATTAGTGAAAGTAGAGAGGATGTTAGTGTAGGAATGAAGTCTTGGCCTCCTTTCTCTTTTTGAAATTTACTGATTTTTGTTTATGAAAAGTTTTTACTCTTATATCCCCCCACCCCTGGCCCCATTCTACTGACGGTCCTCTTCAATGGGGTTATAGTATTCATCATGGGGTCCTAAAGGCCTCTGTCAGTCTCTGGGGTTGGGGGGGGAGGGTATAGTGGTGACTCAGACTAATCCCACACACTCTGAGACGCCTAAAATCTTTCCTCCCCCTCTTCTGAAATCTTCTCTGAGCCTTGGCAGGCAGGTTAGACATCTGTTTTAGTGTTGAGTTCTCTTTTGCCTCTGGATCTCTGGTTTGATGAGGTTTGAGTGACTACAGTATCTGTCACCATCTCCCTGGCCTCCTTTCTGTTCAGTCTTTCATAGGTTCATTCAATAGTCAGTGAGAGGCCCTATGTGATCAGATTTCCTCATTTCTTTAATAAGATATAGACTCTGTCCTATGGAATATTTAAAGTCTAGTAGGAAAAGAAAGGGTAATTACAACGCAGTATAAGCATGTGTTGCCCAACAGCATGCAGCCCAAATGTGTGCAGCTAGAAAACACAGTGCCTAATTTGAAGCCATGGAAATAGAAGTGTACAACTGATTGATTTTTAATGGAAATTCTTTAATATGATACCCAGTGTCCAATAAAGTTTTTGTATGGTGATCTAAGACAATGGGTTATGATTCCCTTTAATAATGAGAGAGTATGTGGGGCCTAAACAATCTATCCACACAATGCCTTACTGTCATCTATCACATAGATATTATCAGTAAAGATCCTGTAGGAATTTAGGAGAGAGACCCCCACACCATGTTGCCCTAACCCAGTCAGAGCTTTGCCTTACATCTTGCAGGATGAAAATGGGTATTCTTGTGGGTATTCTTGCTTGTTATTTTTTCTTAAACATGTATGTCCTTTTTTCTGGTGATTTTTTTTCTATTCTACACCCCAATGCCCTAACAACAGTTACGGTTATTTCTTCAGAAGGGGGATTGTGGTAGTTAACTCCTTTAGGTAATTTCCACAGACCCCATCCCCTTGAGTGGCAGGTTTTTCTAGCTAGAGTTCAAACCTAGGTGCTAAAACTGATTGGTCAGGTATTGGCCAACCAGCTGTCTCTCTGGCTTACCTGGTAGAGTTTATAAAAAGTCACTGAAACACTGTCCAGCCTGTTATTCCTACACATGGTGTTTAAGGAGGACTTACAGGCCTTTAAAAAGGTAAAGCCTTGCCCCCACCCCAGCCTAGTGGCTGGGGTGAAGGAAAGCTCCAGAATTTTCCCACATGAACTCTTTTTCTCATGATGGTAGCCCTCTGTTATCATTTCTTCTTTTTCTTGTTTGGCTGAACAGCATAGATTTGGTTAAACCCTCTCCCATGTGTTCTCGCCACACTGGTGGCTGGAGATCTCTGTAACTTCCTATTCTCTTTTAAATAAAGTCTCCCACTATACCTTATCCTCTGGTGGACTATAATTTTAATTCTTTAAATTTATAGACAAGAATTTGGGTACTCCTTAAGTTCTGAGGCACATTGGAATTTGTTGGGTATTATCTAAGTTATAATCCCCAGCTCCCCTGCAGCAATCCAGGGAAAGTATTCTTATTAGAATCTATCCTTCAAGGCAAACTGTGGAGTCCAGTTGAACTTTTGTCATATACATTTACACTGGCTTCTCATCTGTACAGAGACTGTCAGGGACTTCTCCATAACCCTTTATTCTCATGTTGCCTAGGGTCTTATATTCCCTCACTCCCCTCTTCTACTTCATGGATAAAAGAAGGAAAGAAAGCCATCCTTAAATGTCTTCCTTTGAGCAGACTACCACCTAGAATCTCCTTACTAAACTGAGTTCCTCTGCTTTTTATTTTATTTTTTATTTGTGTGTGTGTGTCTGTCTGTCTGTGTGTGTGTGTCTAGATCTGACCCTGAAAGATATGGGTGTGTCCTATTTTGAGAACATATTTAGAGACAAGGGAAAACACCCAAAGCTGCAATGCTGCATTTTTGTACTATGCACGCTCTAAAAATTTGGTGAGAAAGAGGTAAAAATAAGAAAAACCTCTTTGAATGGAAGCTTTCTGGTATTTAAGAATATACAAGATAGACTGGTATCCCAGAATACTTTTTCTGACTACTTTGGAAAGAAGGGTTTCAAAAGGTTATAACTAGATGGGAGAGAAACGACTGAATGAAGCTCATAGTGGATTTGGGTGGCTGTTGTAACAAAGTATGATTAAGCTGGTGGTTTAAAATAGAATAAATTTATTCTTTCACAGATTTTGAAGGTCAGAAATCTACAACAGTAGAATAGGACTTAAGTTCATCTGAGGTGTGGTAGAAGAATCCATTGATTTGCCTTTTCCAGCTTCTGGAGTATTCATTCCTATATTCTTTGGATAACAGGCCCATGTGGTTCCTTCTTCTGTTTCTCTCTTTATCTTCCTTTATCCCTTTGATCCCCCTGTTTCTATTTTATAGGGACTCTACTGGTTACTTTGGGCCATTCAGATAATCCAAAGCAATCTCTCCAAGTCTCTGCTGCCACAGAAGCCATAGTGTAAGGACTGTGCTGGGGGTTAGAATTTAGATAATGCCCAGCTTAAAAATTCCAATGCACCTCAAAAATTAAGGAGTACCCAGATTCTTGTCTACAAAGTTAAAGAATTAAAATCATAGACAACAAGATATTAAGGTATAGTGGGAGACTTTATTATTTAAGGGAACATGGGAAGATACAGAGTTCTCCAGCCACCAATATTGGGAGAAAACATGGGAGAGGGTCTAGCAAAATCTCTGCTGGTTAGTCAAACAAACAGAAGAAGGAAAGATATCAGAGAGTTCCCATAATCAGAAGGAAAGGTTCATGTAGGAAAGAACCCCAGCTACCACCACCACCACCACCACCACAGCCTAATGGTGGTTGTGGGGGTGCCTTACCCAACCTGTGGAATTTAATAGGTCCTTCTGCTGGCCTGCCATGTGAGGAAGAGAGCGTGGTTAACTGTTCAGTCAGTATTTTCTGCCCTAGGTGGGTAGAGAGACAGGTAGTTGGGTTATACATTACCATCAGTTTTAGAGCCTAGGTTTAAGCTCTAGCTAGACACCTCCCACTCAAGGGGAGGGTGTCTCTGGAGAGGACCTGAACCATCGCAATCGATTAGGGTGGACATTTGGTAGGGAGGTGTTATGCAGGCTAATGTGGGCTTTAAAATGTCTAGCCAATGAGGATAAGCATGTGAATGTGTAGAGGTGTAAGGATTGGAATCATGACAGGCATGGATAAATAGAGAGTGTATATAGCTTAAAACAGGCTTTGAAATATCTAGCAAATACGGATGAACATTTGAATTTGGAGATGTATAAAGTAAGGAGAAACAGAGAGTGGATCTTAAAAAATACCATGTTTGGATTTGTTTTTTTAGACAGTCTTCCTGTGTAACCCAGACTGACCTCAAACTCTCAATACTCCCTTCCTTAGTACTGGAAAGCAGTCATGGAACCACCATGCTATGCTAAATGGTCTTGAACTTAGTTAACTGGTTATGCTGATACTATTTCCTGAGACAGAGTATGTAAGAGCAGCAGGCTTTGGGGAGGGAGAAAAATGAGGTGAGTTTTTGACACATTAATTTTGAGATGCCCATGAGAAGTACAAGTCAGGGATATCCAGCTGACATTTGAGTGATACAGCTGTGCACTCAGGAAAGAACCTGAAGCTAAGTTGGATCTATGTAGGAATCATAAGGGTAAAAAAATTATTGAAGCAATGAAAGCAGATGAAATTTCAGGAAGGAAATATAAAATGGGAAGAAATAAATGCTAGTAAAAAGGAATACCAGTATCAAGGCTTTGAATTTTTCAGACAGAAAATATGGCAAACATATTCGTTTCTGCTAGCCCTCTTTTTTTCTTTGCATCTCCTCTGTGCCAGTTTTAAGTCTTGTATATTAACAACTCCTCCTTTTTATATTAAGGCAACCTGTCTGCATTATTCCAAGGAAATGATACTGGAATGGGGAAGTTTTGCCACAGCCATATCCGGGTTTTTACTTTTGCATTTCCCCACCAATTCATGTCCTCTAATGCAAAATAATTATACACAGGGACAGAAATATGTACTTATTATCACATTTTTTCTAGATTAATCAATTAAGGGAAGGGGGAATTGGATAGGAAAGCCGCCTAGTCACCACGTGATCTGTGAGGTTTATAATATCATATAATTTAAGGGAACATGGGGAGGTACTGTTTAGCTAAACAAGCAGCAGAAAAAAATTACAGGGCTCCCATCATGAGAAGGAGAGGTTCATGTGGGAAAAATCTGGAGCCTTCCCCCATCCCATTACTGGGTGGGGGAAGGCCTTACCTTTCTAAGGTGGGGATATTCAGCAGTCCTTCTGCTGGCCTGGCATGTAGGGAAGAGAGCACTTTTTTCTAGGAAAGTTAATTTAAGTTTTTCCTAGGTGAGTCAGAGAGACAGCTGATTGGTTCATATCTGACTAATTAGTTTTAGCACCTAGGTTTTAGCTCTAGATAGACACCTCCCACTCAAGGGGAGGGTGTTTCTGGAGCTGCATGACTGTCACAGTACCCCCTGACACTCCTGTTGAGACACTAATCAACACCTCTAAGGAAGAAGAAAGAACAGCACAAAATAAATAAATGTCCAAAATAATTAATGTTTAGCTGTTAAGGATAATAACACAGACTGGGTGGTTGTGATCATTTTTCCTCTTTTAGCCTCCTTCTTATCAAAACCTAGAAGGGGCTGGGGAGAGAGCTCAGTGGATAAAGTGCTTGTGGCACAAGCATGAGGACCTGATTTTTGATCCTCAGTATCTACATAAACTTCTAGATGTGGTGGTATGATCCTATTATCTAGCTGGGAAAGTGGAGACAAGAGGAATTTCTGGTAGCTGAATCTCTAAGTTCTGGGATCAGTGAAAGACACTGTATCAAAATAATAGGGTGGAAGAATGATTGAGAAAACCATTTGTGATGATTAAATTTTATTTTCAATTTAACCTGTTTAGTAACCCACAGTAATCTTGGGTGGGTCTCTGATTGCTTACAGGAAGGATTAATTAAGAAAGAGGTCCCTCCTCCAGAGTGAGCCCTTTGTCTAAAGTGGTTGGACCTCTCAGTAGGGGGCAGGATATAAGGAAGCTCCAGGGAAGGAGGGTTCTTTCTCTTCCTTCCTCCCACCTGGCTGCTGGTGCCTGTCAGGATTTGCACGTGCATCCATCCTGCTCAGCTATACTTTTTTGTCATTTGATCCAAGTTTCTTAAACCTTCCAGCCTGGATTGAAGAACAGCAGCTCTCCAGAAAGCCTTCAGACCTTCAGTGCTGGATTGTGACTCCTCAGGCATCAAGCCACATGGATTGAGTAACTATGGGTTCTTTGATGCTTGAGCCTGCAGAATGCTATTGTAGGACTACCATAGGCTCGTCAAATAAATCGACATTTTACTACAATTCATTTTATCAACTCAGTTCCTCTAGAGAACCCTGACTACTAATACAATGTTAAACATTGATCTCTGGGCCTGCATCCATACCTGTTCCTACACACACACACACACACACACACACACACACACACACACACACACACACACACACACACACACAATGAAACAAAAACCTAGCAGAGAAAGGAAGATGGGGTTGAATGAAAGATTCTGGAAATCTCTATGAGCTGGAAAGTGGAGCCCTGTGGGAGTCATATAGGTCCTTAGTCTTCACTGTGTTGATACATCATCATAGAGCTCACAGATGAGGTTGAGACCACCTTCATATGCATGGAGGAAGGTTATACACATAGATAGCATGACATCTTCTCTGTTGAGATTCAGAGGTTTAGGAATTTGGGTTGGAGTGTCCTGGGGCCCAGAAGGTAGACAGACAGTACACTTCCTCTGAAGTAGTAAGAGAAAATGCAGGAACTCCCCTTTTTCAGACAACTCAAAACTTTGAAGTTAGTTTCAGACAATACCACTCCCCATAAAGCATTAGAACATGAAAGGAACAAAGGAAGTTTCTAGGTTTCAACTCCTCAGTTGTGTTGTTTCTAGAACAAGATAACAAGGTTGTCAGGCAGGGAGTGAAAGCAACAGTGAGGAAGTGGGGATGGGGAAGTAACCTGCACCAGATCCTTGCCCATTGGCAGTGTTCTTTGCTCCTCTGGTGAAAGAAGGGGCATGGATTGCAAAGACAGTGGTATGTTTTGAGGATCCCAGCTTATACCTCTGGGTAGAGCACTTCAGCCCTTTGTGATTCCCTCTGTTCCTGGCAGCAAGCAGCCTATGCTGCTTCACAAAACATGAAGGCAACCTATCTCTTGACTTCGTAATCCCTCTGTATTTTGGCACTCACCATGAAGAGCTACGCGATGCAAAATACAACTACAGATTTGGAGATGAATAGAACTTTCGCACTCATTGGAAGGTTTCTTCCTCACTTTATATAACTGAGGCAGGAAAACGAGGAGGAAAACCTTCCTGCTTTGTTCTCAGTCTGGGTGGAATTATGTAGAGTGCACCCGACAGGCCCAACCCAGTGTCTCACTCCCAGGGGGCTTGTGGGTGATGAATCTCCAGGTACGCCTTGCAAAGCCAAGCAAGACATTGCACAGTGAAGGGATTTTAGCCCATTTTGTTTCTGATTCACTTGCACTTGCCTCATCAAGATATTGTTCTGTACGAGCTGTTTGATGTCCAAATCACCTTATGAGCCTTTTTACAACCTTTTCTCTCTAGAAAACTGGGAATTGTGCATAGCCAAGAATAAACAGAACTCAGAGGTTTTGAGCTCAAAGCCCTTACTTTGGCACTAGCTAAACAGCCTGCCCTTTTCTGAGTTTTGCTGTATTTAATTGGAAAATGACACTGAGGTGTATAAATCAAGGAAAAGCCCATACTGATTTGAAAATGCTTTCCTTCAATCCTGGTGGATAGCTGTCATTTGGTCGGCATTAATTAGCATGAGAAAATATATCATCTTTTGAATCCAGCTTATTTTTATAAACCTTAAGCTTGGTAATTCTGAAGAGAGCTACAGTGATAAGCAGATTTCATTTTGTTGTTTTCTGAGCTAGGCTCTTAGTCAGATGGATGAACTTGTTTGTACTAGTTAACTTTGCTGGAGTTTAGGAGTTGTATTTAAAACAGATTTTATCCTACAGTGATATTAATTTGATAGGATCCCTGATCTGTAAACCATTGGTTATCTTGGTCTCTCCTGATAAGGAAAAAAAAAGTGCCGAGGATTTCCGGTTGGTGAGCACATTTGGGCAGAATCTTTCACACGTCACAAATTGCAGATGGGAGGCAGTGATCTCGAACATGCAGTCACATTGCGTGACCATCTGACACCTTCCATTTAGAAAAATAATACTTTCCTCCCAGCATACGCTCCCTGCTGCAACCAGCACCAGAAATTATGCCTAGGAGAGCCGTTCCTCTTAGATCGGGGGTCTTAAATACTTCTTAAGCACATTTTTAAATGATTCATACTGCAGCAATACCTAGCCCACATCCTAGTAACCCAGAGAAAAAAATCCAGAAAGAAGAGACTCCCTGGATGCTGCTACCCACCAAGAACAAAAGGGCTGGGGGTGGGGACAGGAAGGAAACAAGAAAATCATTCCAGACACATTTGTAAGGTGATTTATTCTTGTCTTCGATGCGATTCGAGAATATTCGCGTTAAAGTCAATGGACTTCTTTGTTGGCTCGTTTCTAAGCTGCTTCATGGTGGCATAGAATTTTGCAGTCCCCAGGAGGGACTGGAGTCCCTGAGATTGTATATAACTTGCTCCTCCGCCAGTATTCTGCACTAACCTTTGCACATTTAAGACAAGGGAGGGCGTCTATGCCTTGCCTCTTTTCCTGTACATGTGCTGACCTTGGGCAATAGCAACGAAGGTGATTTCCAAGTGACATGGTCAAGCAGAGAGATTTTTTTGAACAAGAGATTCAGAATCTTGATAATATGTCCAAATGGACATAGCTTATTTCCTCATTAACAAAAGTGATGGTAAATTTAATATCTAATCTCTTATACATGTGTAAGTATAAATATTCAGACACACATAACTTATGATTACACACACACACACCACCACCACCACCACCACCACCACCACCACCACCACCACCAGCATGCTTGACAAAACTCTCTTCCTTTTCTGCAGAATGAAACTGAACACCTTTGTAACCTGCTAAATTGTTAATTTCTCCCTTATAAGAGTGAAGAGGCCAAAATTGCTGCTGTCCCAAGAGGACTGACTTGACTTGAAATGACTTCCTTTGGGAAGATAGGGAAGGAGGTGCTCTTTTCTTTTCCTTTTCTGTTTTTTTTTTTTTGGGGGGGGGGGTGCTGAGCTATGTTCTCACTGTAGCTCAGGCTGACCTGGAAGTCACTCTGTAGTCTGCAGCTGGATATCCTCCTATCCCTTCCTCCCGAATGCTGCCATTAAAGGTGAGCACCACCGTGCCCAGCTTCTTTTCATTATCTTGGAACAAAAGGGAAAAGAACATATTCAACCACCTGCTTTTAAAAAAATTCTCTTCATAAAGCTCTGAGTTTCAAGAAGATTTCCCTATAGTAGTTAGTGAAAAGTTTTGGGTTTTATATTTCAGAATCTTATCACTAGGTGAAAGAAATGTTTCATTAAATCAAAAGATAACTGAGGATACAGCTCAACAACTAAGAGAGCTTACTGCACAAGCATGAGAAGCTGAGTTCAATCCCTAGCACCCAAACAAAAAGTCAAATAAGGCTGTGCTTGCTGTGCTGTAATTCTAGCCCTGCCTAAGATGGTTGAAGATGGGAGGATTGCCAGGGCTCTCTGGTCATTCAGTCTAACTGAAAAATGGTGGCCTCCAGGTTTAATGAGAGATGTTGTCTCTGGGGAGTGTGTGAGTGTGTGTGTGTGTGTGTGTGTGTGTGTGTGTGTGTGTGTGTGCATTTGTGAAAATATTTTAGTCTATTATACTTCTTTTATATCTTTGATTGGTAGTTTGTAATAAAAGCACTTTTATGATATCTCCCTATGTACTTTTTTTCCTCTCTCTTCCTTTGTTTCTACTTTTACATGCACAAATTTGTTCATACACAAAAATTTAAACAGGAATCATACACTAAACAATATAATACTCCCCCCCAAGACAATTTGTCCACACATCCATACATGTTATGACTAGACAATGCTTGACCACCTAATGGTTTCATTTAGTAGCACTTATTAGTGTAACCCCAATCCATTTGTCTCCCAGGTACCTATCAATCCATACATCATAACTTTAACTCAATGACAAGGTACACATTGTATTACCCAGGTAAGTTACATAAATGAAAATTTTGATATTCAAAACTTCAAGATCATTAAAGAAGTCACAATATTGGTCTAAACTATGGTCTATATTATCACAACTCCTTAAAAATGAACTTGAGTGATCTATTACTATCAGAGAGGTAAAGAGATCTTTAGTTTATTGAGTGCATATTTCTAAGACACTAATCATACTTTTTAGAATTTTAAATGTACTTTTGGGTATGTCTATTGCTTAGAGTAACAAATAAGTAAACCAACAGTGTTCAAGTAGTTGCTCAAAATAACAAGATTGACAAAAAGGGCATGGACACAGGCAGTCTGCCTCATCTAATCCCTCTGTAGATGCCTTGTGAGGATTCTCTTCTTGCAGTGGTTTGATCAAGGTGCCCCCCACAAATGAATGTGTTCTGAATGCTCTATCCCCAGCTCCTGGCAGTTTTGGAATTAGAACTTTGTTAGAGGTGTGTTGTTGGGGGTGGGCTTATGGGGCTTATAATAATTTTCCTCTTGCCAGTTTTTGGCACACTGTCCTGCTGCTGTTGTGATGTTGGCCAGGAGGTGATAGCCACACCTCTGCTCACTCCATCATTTTCCCTTCCATTGTGGAGCTTCCTCTCAAGTCCACAAGCCAAAATAAGACCATTCCTCCACAAGACACTTTTGTTTGAGTTCTTCTGTGTTGTAACAACAGAAAGCTGATTGTAACACCTCTAGAGATACTCATGTAATGGGCCATCTTTCCAATACATCTCTTCCTAAAACCAAATGACATGAGACAATAGACACTTCTTACCTGGCTTCAATAAAGTGGCAGTTAGTATCATCTGGAAATGTTTGAAACTATCACCTTCAAAAGCAAAGTTTTTTTTTTATTCTGAGAATGGTAGAGCAGAAGGCTAGAGGTGTTTGGCTCCTAATTACATCATTGACCCAATCCTGAAAGCCCTCATTCTCTGTGATATGGGATACAAAAAGTGCCCTTATTTCTGTGAACTCAATTTTTTATTGGGTCATACCATCTAACTATTAAATATGTTATTGTTTTTTGAGATAAGATCTCATGTAACTATAAATTTGAAGTTTTATATAACCCAGGAGTACTGAAGAACCTATACAAAATCAGTTTAATATCTGTTAATTGTACATAAAGAGGTATTCATATGTCTGCCTAATATCTATTAAACCATTATGGTAAAAGAAGTTATAGAACAAGGATTTGAACCATAACAAGAAAAACATTAAACATTAAATGAATGTTAATGGGGACATTTTAATAATTAGAAAGATAGTACTATATCCCAGTTCAGTGTTCTGGACTATGAAAACTGTTTTTATATCATGTATATAACAGTTAAAACAAAACACATTTGCCAAATCTAAAGTGCGACATCTTAGCAAGTACAGAATATCTTTCTCAAAAGAAAAAACACTAATTTTGATGAAAGTACGCTAATAAATTGTGAAAATTTATTTTTAATTGAAGCCCTTTTCTGTAGTTTTTCCAAGAACTACTTCTACAGTATTTCACATTCTTCATTACATAATCTCTTAATATTGAATTTAACAGATGCCAAACAGAAATTTTGGGTAGATCATTTGCTGCTGCTTCTTTGGGGGACAACTAACAGTTGAATATTAAGTCAAATTTTTGTCAAATGCCTGATGTGTGATAAGGACATATGACTGAGTGTAACATACAAGAACACCTGTCATTTAGATCAACACAAAGACCACATAAAAATAAGTTTTTAAAAAGGCACAGAAGATATGGTAAAGGGGAGTGGTGAACATGCAGTATTAAATAGGAGAGTCATAATAAATGGCACCCATACAATAACGTAAAGAAGGGGAAAAGGAAGTCCTGTGGTCATTGAAGAAAATGCTTCAGACAAATGTCCTGAGGTAGTGGTGTGGCCTCTCTAAGTATCTGAAAAGAAGGTTATGGATTTGGGACTGAATTAAGGTCAGTGGTTTCTGGGAGATGCTGGAAAGGCGACAGTCAAATGCTTTGAGATAAACTTGGCATTTACAGAAAAATGACATATCAAAATTTAGGGGAAAGTGGTCTAACTTGGAGCAGATCCTACTAAGCAATCTCTCAAAAGAACAGAGAGCGAAACACCACATATTCGCCCTCATATGTGGTCCTTAGCCAGGCTAACCTTAAACTCTATGCAGTCTAGTAGAAAGAAATGAGAGGTTATGAATGAGGGGTAAGGGATGGGGGGAGGGGAATGACTTAAGCACAAACTAAACCAAATTGGGTTCAAAATCACAAAATCCTCATGAGCATACTGTAATATATTGAGTAAGTAGTGGGCATCATCTGGCAAGAGGGGCCATTAATACAAGGTGAGAGTCTAAGCCTGTGAAAAATTGATCAGTCTGGTAAATTCTGGTCCCAGTCATTGGCTCCTTCCCTCACTGAGCTGTTGACCAAAGTGACCCATGAGGTTCCAAAAACAAGACAAGATTTTGTCAAAGCTCTTAACTGCCCAACCCAGGCCTGAGGCAAGATCCTGTTGCTGAAGAAACCGCAGAAAGCCATCTATTAACATTGAGAGACCCTGAGAGGTCCAGAATGGTAACCAGCCCCCAGATGGTAGTTAGGGCAGTGCTGGTAAGCACTGCATAAGCTGCCAGGGGAAGCTGGTCAATGACAGCTGGAGCAAACAGAGACCACTGGCATGAAACACAGTCTGCTGCCATGAGTAGGCTGACCACACTTCCTACTGGGAGAGAACAGCAAACCAAGAAAGGAACACTTGTGCAATGGAGGAGTCAAAGCCTGGGGGAGGCAACCAATAGCTTTTAAATTCAGCCAAATAATCCACTTAGTGAGGGGGAGCCCTTAACTGGAACTGGGGACTTAGGGCGAAATGAACTGGGATCCAGACTCTTGAGCCCCCAAGGAGAGATGCACTAAAGGCACTAGAGGCTACTAAAAATAAAATCTAGCTATTTCAGAAATGTGGATCTCAGTTAACCTATTCTGATCTCACTCTCTGATGGAGATTCTGTTTGTATCATTCAGAATGCAGCAGAGAGAGCTGTGGCCCATCCAAACCTACCAACGAACCGCAGGCCGATAGCTGACATCCTGGCAAGAGATAAGCTACCCCAGACTTACTGTGGAGGATCCATATGGAACCCCACAGAGAATGATGGGATGAACAAGGGACCCATAGCCACTGCATTCTGAAAGACACAGAGTCTCCATCGGAGAGTGAGATCAGTATAGGTTAACTGAGATATACATTTTTTTTAAACTTAAAAGGGATTTATTTGTGATTTCCTATATATATTTAGCTTGTAAATACAAGACTGTAAATGTATTAAGAGACAATTTCTGTTAAAGTTTTCATTGTGTTTCACTTCAAGTACTGCACAAGTTAAAATCTGATAAAGGATTTACATTCAGTTATCTGAAACTCCCCATCTCAGACTTTTGTTTTA
>PVHP010016140.1:0-36536 GCA_004024765.1 Zapus hudsonius | reverse complement strand
ATGTTTCAGGAAAAAAAGAATTATTTTACTTTAATGTGCTCACCAAGACATATCATTTAGTCTATGACAATGATGAGAAGTTTGCTTTTCTTCACTGATGAATAGGTTATATGTTGACTTCAGTAGAGATGGACAAAATATGAATAAAAGTCTTGGAAATATCCTGAAAGCCCCGGGCTTCAAAACTCCCTTTCACAGGTAAATAGTGACTTATTCATAACTTCAAGGTTTTGTGGTATCAGGCCAGAATGAATTCTTTGTATAAAATTCGAGCTGACATTTAATTACTCTGATGTTAGAAGCCAAGTGGATTTCAGAATCAAGTGGTTTACCTTATCGGTCATTCATTTTTTGTGAAGGAACAGACAAGACACCTACATTGTTTCTCCTGCCTCTTGAGAGGGTGTAATTTCAAGAAATGGGTTCATTCCAGAGATTCTTCTTCAAGCTTTTATCTCAGCTAATTCCTTAGAATTCTTTTGAAAGATGCCAGATGTTGAAGGCGAGTCTACTGCCAGCTCAAAGGCCCAAGGAAGTCATCTTTTTCATTCTCATCGTGTGAAGGTCTGATCTTTCAACAGTGTAACTGAAACAGAGGAATTAATGGAATCTTATCTGGCTTTCATTAATTTTAAAATGACTGGCTTTTGTCATGCAGTAATCTCTCAAATTATGAGAATTTCAAAGTTTGGCACACCAGGATGAGATTTGTAGGCTATCTTATTTCATGTATGTCAAGGTTAGGAAATGATACTGAAAGTCCAGGATACTTCCTAACAAAACTTGAGCAGTAAGTTTGTGATGATTTAACAGACAAGACAACACGAAGTGTTCATCATTCTTTCTCATGTTCTTTAAAGAAACAATTCAAATATTTTCCACACCTTCCTGATTCTGTGTTTGATCTTTCTTTTTCCCCTTTCTATCTAATGAACACAGACCCCTCACAGATTCCGTCACAACCTTGGTTCATCAATGTTTAAGTTATGTTGTGAATCGATGCACAGAGGCACTAATTTGAATTAACTGAAGGCTGGAAAGAGTGTGTTCTTTCCCATGCTTGGTGGTGCAGGAGAAAGTCAAGCCTCCTACAGCCCCAGCAGCTCAGCCTGACCGTCATCCTGATACAGTTGCCTAAGAGAGAGTGAACACTTTGAAGAGAGATCAGCTCTCTTCAGAGTGGCCATATTGGGAAAGAAGGTGACTTACAGAGGTCCAGGGACACGTGCCATTCTGGAATAGGACAAGAGCCTTAGCTTGAAGAGGGGGGGGTGGGAAGTGCATAAGTAAGCAGTCCTGGTCAAAATGTGTCCTTGGCTGTGTGTCACAGCCTTGGCTTTGGTCTCTAAATGGTGAACCTGTGAACGATGGCTACCACATGAACCTTGAGAGGAGAGTGGAACATTCTAGCATTCACCTGCTCCATGGTGCATTCTCACTTTCTGGCTAATTGCCTTTGTCTGAGGTGAGGAGATCTCTCCTGTAAAAGCTTCTATTCTTCCTGGAAGCCCAGATGTCTGCAAGATTAGGACAGAGAGGAAGACAGATGGTTACACAGCCGTGAAGCAGCCTGGGAACCCGTCTAAACATTGTGCCTGGTTTCATTCCCTGGGGAGAGACAGCTCCCGGAAACCACTGCTGAGCCTTGCTGAGGTCAGAAATGCAGCCCAAGGTCTTCCATTCAGCTGCTTGACCTTGGACATGGCACCCTGACTCCTTAATTTACATTGTCCATTTAAGAAAAAAGCAGGTCTTCGCACGAGGCTCCCTCCACAGACTTGCCCCCAATCGCCACCCCCAATTCCACCTTCTTCCTCAAGAGCAGGCTGCCCTCCATCTCTGCGAGGAGGAGCATAAGAAGCTGATTTTCAAACTCTGCCATTGCGTTTCCTGAGTATCTGTCTAGAATTCCTGCAATTCACTCAGGCTTAACTTACAAAGTGGCAGATCTCTCCCTCTGGGGCACACACATCACTGCCCTGTTTGCCAAGGCCGAGAAGGCCGATTTCTCTTTTTCTTCAAGTCCATTCTTTCCTCCATGTGCTCAGGGAGGTGTGACTAAGCTGGATGGCGTTCAGGAGTGCTGGAAGTGGAAGTCTTTTAATAGCTATAGAACCTTCTTTAGCTGTACACGTTGATGAAAGTGGCACAGTTATTAAAATTTATTTTGTACATATAAAAGCAGTTTTTACACGCAGAACTGAAGCTTCCCTCTATCAGTCAGTTCCCAGGCATATTTTCATATTATTTAGCTGCATAAAATATTCAACTGAAAATCCCCAACCGCGGATCATGTTATATCTGACTTTTTTTTTTGACCTTGAATTTTCCCAAGAATGACTAGGAGGGGAAAATTAAACATAATAAAAACTAAGTGCTTAATAATGATCAACTTTAAACCACTTCTCCCTCCACCAAAAAGGCAAAAGGAAATGGACAAAAATAGTCCCCGCTGTTTCTGAAATCTTTGCTTTAGTATCGTTGACTCTGGTTCAATCTTCAGCAGCCGCTGGGATTCTATTTTCGCATCATGAATGTGATTATGCTGAAAACTCTCATAGCTTTGGCCGAGCATTGGATATTTCTTCCTGAACGTCAGACTCCGCAGCCTTGTCTTGAAAACCCTCCTAAGTCCAGCCTAGACACTCCTAAGTAGGAGCCTCCTGTTCCCTTGGCTCTCAGTCTCCTCTCTCTCATGGGCCTCCCCTTAGTTACCCCGGGATCACAACAGGCACCTAGGCCAAACATGTTTTGCTACTGTTACCCTTCAAATAAAGATGACCCCAAAAAAGCAAGCTTTATCTGTAGCTTTAGATTTTAAGGATGGCGCTTACAGTAATTCTTTGGTCTTTTCCAGAAAGCCTCTGCTAGGCAGTAATTTCATAATCTTCCTCAAAGTTCAGCAAGTCATGCCTTTACCCAGGGCCAGAGCTGCAATACAGATCCCATTCTTTTGATCCCCCCAATAAAATCACTTAACAAAGCAGCAGCCTGAGACTACATAGTACATTCTAGGTCAGCCTGGGCTCTTGCAAGACCCTTCTTGAAAAACCGAAAACAAACAAACAAACAAACAAATAAATAAATAAAATACAATAAATAAATACAATAAATAAATAAAATAAAAGAAGGAAAGAGAGTAAACAAAATCAAGCTACAAATTCAGCAGTCTATTGCAGGAGGAAACACCCTTCCCTTAACAGGACTCTACAAAGTCCCCCTCAGTCCACACCCCTGGCTCTTCTTCAGCCCCTCCTGGTACGTAGACAGGTCCTGGCACGGCCTCTGCAGGCCCCTCCGTTCCATGTTGAACTGCCCCTCTCCACGTCCTGGTTGTCGCACAAAGTGAATTTCTACACTCCCTTGCATGGATAGCGCACCGTGATCACCATGAACACACATTGTCCTCATTCTGAGCCTCCATTGTTCTCCATGAAACACCCCTTCTACTGCAGTGACCTCTAGCATGCTTGTCTGCTGAGGACTTGGTGTCCCTACTGACCTGTGTGGATGCCCTGTGGATACAACTCTAGAATGCTTTCAGGTGTTTGTCACGTATAGATGTTCCATTTATATGTCTGGATAAACTTTTCTTATGATCAATATACTTATAGGATATTGTTAAGATATTTGTGTCATAAAGTTTTCTCTTACTCTGGTATGCAGTTGTTCATTTAAAACTTGGGTGAATAATCCTAGCCCTTGGGAGGCAGAGGTAGGAGGATGCCTTGAGTTCCAGGCCAACATGGAACTACATCGAGAATTCCTGGTCAGCCTGGGCTAGAAAGAGACCCTCCCTCAAAAAACAAAATAGGACTGTAGAGATGGCTCAGTGGTTTAGGAATTGGCTTGCAATGCCGAATGACCCAGGTTCGATTCCCCAGTACCTAAGTAAAGCCTGATGTAGAAGTTGGTACCTGTATCTGGAATATGTTAGCAGTGGCTGGAGGCCCTGGCACACCCATATTCATTCTCTCTCTCTCTCTCTCTCTCTCTCTCTCTGCAAATAAATAAAAACACACAAAAAAGAAAAGCACAAAAAAGATATTTGGATGAGGGAGTTACATAATATGTAGCATAATATATTTAATAAAAAATAATGTGTCATAATCTGTTATTTATGGCTATCCCTGTCTCCCAAGATGTGTTTACAGCAGAGTGTTGTAACTAACCTTCTCCTTGTTGGCAGAAAGTACCTGACCAAAACAGCTTGTGGATGGAATGGGTTTATTTTGGCTTACAGACTCCAGGAGAAACTTCATGACAGCAGATTAAAAAATGGCATGAACAGAGGCTGGACATCACCTGCAGGTCAAAATCAGATGGACAACAGCAGCAGGAGAGTGTGCCAAGCACTGACAAGGGGAAGCTGGTAGAACCCCCATAAGCCTGCCCTCAACAACACACTGCCTCCAGGAGGCTCCAATTCCTAAATTACCACCAGCTGGGGACCTAGCATTCAGAACACATAAGTTCATGGGTGATGCCTGAATTAAACCACAGTGTTTGAGTGTAGAAAAAAGTATACTTGTTCTGTTCTAGAGGAATCCTCAGCTTGTATCTGATCCTTTCAACAAAGATGAGGAACCTTCATGTGGCCACCTAGGTCTGAATTTATGATTGACATTTTTCTCCACTTGCTTCAGAATCTGGTCTCTCTTCAGGTATGTTCTGATAGAATTCAGTCCTGGCCATTTTCTTCTTCCATGTGAATTCTTTATTTTAATTTTCTTTTTATTACTTGTTGGTCACTTTAAGATTTGAAAATGAACTGAATTCTGCAGTGATTTTCAAGACGGAATTTGCATTTTCTAATTTCTTTAATGCTTTCCATTGCTTTAAAAATGGAATGCGTGCCTTTCAAGAATTTTTGTGCATTTTTTGGTGTGTGCTGGCATTGAGAAATGACCTAATGTCTCCATGATGTAAGGTGCTCTTATTGAGAGAACAGGAGCCATGTGATCTCATATTGTGACGATGTTGACTGATACCTTTGGTTCGCTGGAGACTCTTTCCAAACCCTAACTAACCCCAGGTACTGGATAAGCCAAAACAATGACAAAAAAGCATATGACTGAAAAAGGCAGTGAAAATTCTCTTCTGCAGTTTGTCAACCTGTGCTTGTGTAACAGCCTCCACTAGTTTATGAGTCTCCTCAACTTCAAAAGCTGGCTTTCTCCATCTTGAGATCTCATCTCACTAAGTAGCTGTTTTAAGCCTCACTGTTCATTGTGCTGAGACAAGAGTTCAGCTAGAAATCAGTGCCTCGTTTCCTTTGTTAACGCCAGGAAATCTCAGGCACTGCCCTCCATCCAGGTGACACTTGAGTCTGACTTTAAGGCACCTTCTTTATTTTATTTTATTTTATTTTAAAAAATATTTTATTTATTCATTTCCAAGCAGAGAGATGAGAGAGAGCAAGAGAGCGAGAGACACAGAGAGAGAGAGAGAGAACCAGGGCCACCACCTTGTGGGTCTGGCTTATGTGGGTCCTGGGGAATTGAACCCCGGCCTTAGGCACTAGAGGCAAGTGCCTTAACCGCTGAGCCATCTCTCCAGCCCTAAGGCACCTTCTATCCGCCTTCTGCCTGTCTCAAACATCACTTAAAATAGATTAATTATTCTATCTCTGCTACTGGGATGTACCCTCCTAGCTAGAACAAAATATTAGATCTCAAGTACACGCCTGGCCCCTACCAAACATTTCAAGCATTTAAACAGTTACATGAGTACAGAAGATTAAGGGGCGAAGCGCCCAGGTATCTTATCTTTTTAAATGACAAGCCCCCACATGGAGAATTCATATTTTTTAATTGATGATGTTTGAAAACTGTAAATTATTCTCCAGTTTTTTCAGTCACATCAGTTCCATCCACGGAGAAAGCATCACGTTGTATCCTGACTTAACTGAGCCTGAGAGGCTTCTCTGAGCCCCACACTGAGGAGTCCATATCTGGCTTCCTGAAGGGCTAAATCAAGCTTTCAAAGAAGGACTAGAATAAACAGAAACATATCTAACCAATATTGTTCTTTCTTGGAAAATTAAAAGTAAACGCTAACAAAGTTAATGGCAATGGTCAACACTGGGGGAATATTGTATAAAAATGCTCAGAGGAAGTATTGGGAAGCCGTAGAGACGGATGAAAACGTGCTTCACTCAGGAATAGGTTACTGGCTTACTGGAGTTGGTCAAGGATGGGGAAGAAGTAATTTTCAAGTATCTAATTGGTAGTTCCCAGTGTGAGCCTGAACAAAAGCTCTTCTGAAAGTAGAACACGTTGACTTTTCTGACACAAATCTTGTTTTTGTTTAGCTCCTGAACGTTCAAGGTGAACACAGTTCTACAAAGCCTTAGCTGTCTAAAGGGTGTAGTATTGCTCTTTTATTGCCCAGAATTGTGTAAAATAACCGATAATCTAAACCCAATTCGGTTCCAAGGGGAACATTTATGTGAGATACTAATCAATATGTTTGCACTTGCTTCTATCCCTGACACAATGTAGTAACCAAGAGGCAAGAGAGCTTTACACAGTGACAGAAATGAAAGCCATTTTTACAGTAATTGCTTGTTTACTTTCTAATCTATAAATAAGCCGAACACTATGATTCTTGCCTGCAATCCTCACACTCAAGACTTTGAGGCAGGAGGATAGCCAGGAGTTCAAGACCAAAATGGACTACAAAGAGTGAATATATGTAAGCAAAAAACAACAAAAATACAATAAACAACAAGTTTTGTTTCCTAAAAAATAAATTAGCCAGACTTTATTTGTACTAACAATGATTTTTCTTTAAAATAAATAATGCAAGTTTGGAGATTGCTCAGTGGTTAAGGCGTTTGCCTGCAAAGCCTAAAGGTCTAGGTTTGATTATCCAGTACTACATAAAGCCAGATCCACAAAGTGGCACCACATCTGGAGTTGGTATGCAGAGGCTGGAGGCCTTGGCATGCCCATTCTCTCTGTCTGTATGTCTTGTTTTCTATCTCTGGCTGCAAAGAAGTAAAAATTTAAAAAAATTGCAAAAATATTTGGAGAAAAGAATCCAAACCGAGTTACTATGTCACCTAGCGAATACCTAGAGAATAATTATATAAGCCCATGTCTCATGACAAGGCCACTGTAGCCTGAATGAAGAATGGAGCCCAATATGGAAGACAACCCTACATCAAGAATGCTCATCTGTGCAATAGTGACACTAAACCTAGGAGGGTAATCAATGGCTTACTGATTGGCTATGAGATCCACTCAGTGACAAGGAACCCTTAGCTGGAACTGGGATCTGTGGCAAAATCTTATGGGGACCAAGAACCTGGGCTCCTAGGGGGAATCCCCACTACTAGAGAGCTACAGAGAGGCTACACCCATTAGGAGCTAGCCAAAATAGCAATGTTGTCTCATTTAACTTATATTGATCTCACTCTCCAAGGGAGATTCTGTCTGTATTTTTCAGAAGACAGTGAGAGAACCAGGGACAGCTCAATTCTACCAATAAGACATTGGATGATGGCTGACATCCTGGCAGGAGACAAACCACACCTTGCCTTCACACAGGATCCAAATGAAACCTATGAGAAAGTGATGAGACAAACAGGAGACTAATCACCACAATAAGTCCGATGACCCATGAAAGGTCAATGGAGACAGACACCAAGGATACCCTTCACAGCCCAGGGCAAAGATCCAGAGATACTTAAGATCTAAACAACAAAGTAGACTCAAAACTCAACCACTATGACTTGGTTTCGAAACTGGGTGGAAGAGGGGGAAGAAAGAATGTAAGAGCTATGGTGGGGGAGAATATCCATAGATATGGCCCCCTTCAGCAACAATATGCAAAGGGGGAAGAAAAAATAAGAAAAGCTGGCTCCCTCTGTTGCACTTCATAACCCCCTAACCTATGGACAGATCCAGCATGCACACTGAGGAAGGATCCCAGTGGGTAGGGGACAGAGAGGAGAAAAACAAACGGGGACACATTCACAAGATTTGCTCATACAATGTACATACTTATTCATAATAATGATGTTAAAAAAAGTTTCCTAATTTAAAAAAAGAACATGGCCTCTCCAAGTGACACTTTTGCTTCCTTGTTGCACTGCTCTCCTGAATTGTTCTATTTATTTTCTGCATTTCATTCAGTCTCAAGTGAAAAGCATCCATGTTTTGCACTCAATACTTGGTTTATCTACCGATTTTGTCGTCATTCTGCATGTAAAGTGGGCAGAGTGTGTAGAACAAGGGAGCTGGTCTGGAGTTCTGTTTTGCTATTGGGCAAGGACCACAGAAGAGGGTTCTCTGCTAATCTAATCACAGGGAGAAACCTGTTGCTAAAGGGAAATTGACACTGAAATCCTGTGCCTTTGTGAAAGTCATTTAGCTGTAAGCCCATTACACAGCAGCAAGATGTTATTTCTTTTTCTGCTATAGTTAGATATGATTTATTTTATGCAGCTATAGGATTTGGAGAAGGTGAATGCTTAGAAAAAAGTCCTTAAATATTGTGATTTCAGCACATCTAGAGACATTATCTATGTCTCAATAATGTGGATCTATTATAAATGAAGCAAATATGTGTTTCTAAGGAATATACTTTCCACTATGTAAAAGTTAAGCTATACAAATGAAGTATTACGCATTATGTTTGTTCCATCGCTTGAAAGAGGAGTTAATAAGGATGACAAACTGTACCTTAAAATCTTGCAGGAATTTCCCTACAATCTTCCATAAATCTATGGCTGGAATCTCTTCCATGTCTCATCTGGGAACATGAAAGGAAATATCACATTCTCATTACAGGGCCATATTTGAAGTTCTCTGGCTGTGTATTTTATGCCGTTGATGTCTATTTCTTCATGTAGTTTAATGGTATAATGGTTTTCACAGGGTATGGAAGTCATGTAGACAACAGGTCCATTCTAGCTTATTGAATATCTGAAATTAGAAATGTGCCTGTTAGACCTTTAGTAAAGGACAACAAGTGAGGTGTTCTTTGCACCTTATTTAAACTGGGGTGTCTATTGCTCCAGGCAAGAGATCAAGCTAGACAGTCTGATCCTAACCTTCCTCAAAGTGAATGATGTATTTTATCTTCGTTTTGTGAATTGCTTCTTGTTTTTTTTTGAGATTTTCATACATACATATGCACATACATATTTATATGTATGTATGTTTTATTATATATAAATGTATATATAGTAGAGTATGCATGTATGTGATTACACACATATAGATTGATAGATATAGATATATAGATATATCCCACATGACCCTCGATTATTCCCCTCTGACTAACTGCACTAATTCCCACCATTTACGCATGGCTGTGCCTCAGCAAAGAATGGCTGCCTTCTCCCAGCAACCATTAACTGCCATGAGTCCCTCAGGGAAGAGAGTGAACTTATGATCCCCTGTCCGTCCATAATGAGACGGCTCACCACGTGCATTTCTCATGCAGTTAAGCACACACCATGTGCTGGTCTGGTTCAGGTTAGCTCACACCATGTGCAGGTCAATCACAGCTGCTGTGAGTCATGAGTACCGTGACCACCCCATGTCCAGATGGCCGAGGTCCACAGCACTCCTCCCCATTCTCCAGCATTTCACTGTCTTTCCTCCCTTCCTCAGTGTCCCGAGACCATGGAGGAGAGGCTGTCTTTCACTGCAGAGAGTAGGAAGCTTTTTTGCCCAGGAGTAGAACTTGTCTCTGGGTAGACAAAGGTCATATTTGAAGGCAGTTTGACAACACACGCTTTACCAAAACAAGAACAGTAAGTTCCCTCACTGCCACAGGGTTTATGTTCTTTCCCATTAATGGACTTTTACCTGGCTTCCATTACCATGCATAAATTCCTTCAGACCCTAAATGGGACTGAGACCCGTTTAGACATTGTTAATCACCCAATGACAGCCATGACATTACTGCATCTGGCTGCACTTCTTACCTGATCAGTAAATATGGTAGAAAGCAAGATCCTCCACAGAGTGAGGCCATTGATGACTTTTTTCCCACCAACAGCCTGAAGAACACATTCTATCTTTCACATGATCAATTGGGCTGCTATATCTTAACAATGAATGCTTTCAATAGATAGAAAATCTAGAGCCTGTGTTACTTATTTCTGTTACTTTCACAGTTTAGCGAAAGGTCCAGCGTAGAGCTGAATTAAAGTGTTGCATAGCCAATGTCACACATAAAATACAACAAGCTAAGACTGCAAATGCTTGGACACATTTCTCACATTCTCTCTACCCTAAAGCTTATTGTTGTTATTATGATTTTTTTTCCATGAGCTCTAGTGATTCTTGGTTCTCTGCTACACACAGGACTTGAGTAAGAGATATGTGTGGCCATGCCCGACATTTATGTGGGTCCTGGGTATCAAACTTCAGTGGTCTCTCATATCTCCTCAGATCCTCATGCCTGTCCAGAAATTACTCCTAATCACAGAGCCATCTCTCCAGCCTGAGAAGTTATGTTTGTGTGTTACCAGTCAGAGTTCTCTAGAGGAACAGAATCAATAGAATGAATTGTAGTAAAAAGGGGATTTTTTTGAATCAGCTCACAGCAGTCCCACAATAGCAGTCTGCAATCTCAAGAGTCAAGGAACTGGTAGCCCCTCAGTGTGCATGGCTGGATGCCTCAGCAGTCCCAAGCCAGCACTGAAAGCCTAAAGGCTTCCTGGGGAGCCATTGGGCTCAGTCCAGGGTGGAAGGCTGAGGAAACTTCGTTCCAAGGCTGACAAAGAATAGCTGAGCAGGATTCACGTCCAAATCACTAGAGGCACCATCAGCCAGGTAGGAGGAAGGAAGTGAGAGATTTCTTCCCCTGGAGTTTCCTTACATCTTGCCTCCTAGTGAGAGGGCTGCCCACTCTGGGGGAAGGGATCAATACCAAGGAGGAGTCTCCTCCTTTAGTTAATACTTCCTGTAAGCAACCTCAGAGGCTGGCCCACCCAAAATTACTGTGAATTACTAAACAGGTCAAGTTGACAGCAAAACTTAACCATCACAGTTAGCAACCTAACAGCTTGAAGACGGTTTATTCCCATTATCTCCAGAGAAAAATGAAGCCCAATGTACGTTGTAATTAAAACTGTGGGATCCTGAGCAAATGACTCAACTAAGCCACATTTGGACTCCTCAACCATCAAAGATGAAATCCTAACCATGGGCGTTTTCAATCTGTGAACGTGTGACAATACACACTAATACAAAAGAAACAAAATCAGTAGCTTGTAATGGGGATTCTCAGACTTCAACATCATTTAACTGAGGGAGCAAAATCATAATGTCGAATGAAAATGGAGAAGGAAGCTGTGATGGTTAGGTTTTGTTGTCAACTTGGATCTTTTTAATTTTCTTGGGTGGGTCTCTGAGGATATTTACAGGAAGGCGGCCTCTCTGCAAGGGGCAGGATGTAAAGAAGCTCAAAGAAGCTGGAAGTAAACATACTTTCCTGTGTGGGCCATGCAGGAAGGAAATTCCAGAGACTCAGGAAGCCAACAAGTCTTGGGAAGGGTTGTAAGACCCCATCGTAAGGCTACATAAAGGGGAAGAAATTCTCTCCTTTGACCTCCTGCCTGTTTCCTGTTCTGTGTGTATGGTGTTGGTGATGTGTTTCTCTGCTTGGACCTGTGAAAGGGGAGAAGCCTCTTTTGCATTCTGGAACTTCCCCTGTACCTATAGCTACAAATAAATACTTTCCTCCCCCAAATTTCACCAGGTTTGAAGATTCATCCCAGCGGCGTGTGGCTGACTGTAACAGAAGCCATCAGTAGGGTGTACAGGCTCAGTAGGAATGCATGAAGCAGGTTTGTGTGGACAAGAATATCTGCAAGTTTCCTGGGAATCATGGCCACAAAGGAATGCTTCTGCATACAGTTCTTCTGGCATGATGTTTAGTTTGATTCTACTAAGAGGAGTGTGGCTTATGGAATACTTTTTCTAAAGAAATGGCATGACGACACTAATTGCCAGGTGCTTTCAAATTAAGGTTGATAATTTTTCAAATGAGCTAATTGAATTGTGTTATTTTATTCTAACTTTACAAAGCAATATTTTCTAGTCAAAGCACTGAGTGTTCTGTCATTAAAAACAGGAGACATTATCTACTGTCTAAGAAATGTTCCCAGTTGTATGCCACATAGACCATTAACGACTATGAGATACGTTACTGCTGAGAGCCGTGGGCAAAATTAGACATTGGCAGAATTCATCTTTAAAATGCCATGTTTATTACATCTTATCAGAGCCACATGGCACAACACAAAGTTAATAGCTCATATGTGTCTTAACCAATATATCAATTTACTTTTTTTTTCTAAAATAACTAATAAACACTAAATAGGAATCACCCTTACACCAAATGTAGGATATCTATAAAGAAAAATGGCTTGAGGGTCCTCCTTGGAAGAGTCCACACACAGGCTCTTGGTGACTGGTTCTTCCTATGAGCACCATTCTTCCTATTAAACCTTGTTCTTATTATTAAAAATGATATTTATTAATTTATAAGAGGGAGGGAGAAAGAGAAGGAGAGAAAGGAGAGAGAGAGAGAGAGAGAGAGAGAGAGAGAGAGAGAGAGAAACTATGAGCTCTCCAAGGCTTCTTACTGCTACAACCAAACTCGAAATACATACTCCGCATTGCATATCTGTCTTTATATGGGTCCTGGGGAATCGAACCCAGGCTGGCTGGCTTTGCAAGCAAGTTTTTTTGTTTAACCTCGAAGCCATATTCCCAGTTCAATCCCTGTTTCTAAAACCAAAGTTAAAATGTCTGTTAATAAATCCCAACTCTGCACAAAAGGTAAGGACAAAAGTGCTCAAGTACTTGCTGTGTGTGTGGTGTGTGTGCAGGTGTGTATGTTGTGTGTTCATATGGGTGTGCAGGTGTGTACATATGTGTACAGGTGTGTATGTTGTGTGTTCATATGGGTGTGCAGGTGTGTACATATGTGTGCAGGTGTGTATGTTGTATGTTCTTATGGGTGTGCAGGTGTGTAAATACATGTGCAGGTGTGTATGTTGTGTGTTCATGTGGGTATGCAGGTGTGTAAATATGTGTGCAGGTGTGTGTGTTGTGTGTTCATATGGATGTGCAGGTGTGTACATGCATGTGCAGGTATGTATATTGTATGTTCATATGTGTGTGCAGGTGTGTACATATGTGTGCATGTGTGTATGTTGTATCTTCATATGGGTGTGCAGGTGTGTACATATGTGTCCATGTGTTTGCGGAAGCCACAGTTAGAAATGAGGTGTCTCCCTCTATATCTCTTGCACTTTATTATTAGTAGTACTTTTGGAAAAGGATACTCGCTATAATGTACAATTCACTGGTTCAACTAGAAGCGGTCCATCAAGCCCTGGGACTCCTCCTCTCTCTGCCTCCCCTGTACTGGCATGAAAGGCATACACCTGGCGGTGTGGATGCAGTAAATGCAAATACAGGCCTTAATGCTGTGCACCAACCACATTTCTGTCTGATACATCTCCCCAGCCTCTGAATTTTATTTTGAAATGATTTTAAGCACTTGAAATGATTGTATAGAGTTCCTATAAACCATCTCTTTCCTCTCACATAACTGACCTATTTATGAAAACTGGGACTGTGATCTCAGAGTAATGCTGCTAACCAGATTGCTTACTTTTTCCAGAGTTCAGAAGCTTTATAAACTCATTTCACCTCCCCCCCTCAGACTCTCTCAACTTTCCAGGATCCAACCCCATAATAATGCATGGCATGCTGCCATCATGCCCGGCTTCCTTCCTCATATCTATGAATTTTGCTTTGCTTTATTAATTGACACTTCTTAAAAAATTACACGTTAGGTATTTATCTCCACCTGTCATTTGGATTGGGTTTCATTCAATTATTTCTAAAAATTAAGCTGATTGTCAAGAGAATTTCTAGGTGGGGAATGCTTTTCCCTTTGCATCCCATGGAGATGCTGTGATGCCAGCACAATTCATTACTGATCAGTTACACCTGGGTTAAGGTGGTATTTGCCTGGTTTCTCCTTGGAAAGATGATGATTTTTCCCTCTGCATATTCTGTTTCTTAGAAGTAACTCAGGGATTCTAACTATCTTACATGCAAGAGAAAGGAAATTCAGTGTTACCTCTTTGGAGTAGAAATACCAAATTCTTCATGAGAATGAGTTAAAAATCAAAGTAATTAATCCATATTTGTCAAGCAGTACTTGTGGCCTTGGAATTATTTTTCTGCTTAACACTTGTCTGCTAATTGTGTCCCTCATCGCTGGATCATGCCCGCAGCAATTATCCCTGGGGATTTTCTATTTCCCTCATTACTTCTACATTAGATCTGGTATTATTCTGTACAGAAAAAGAGTTTGTTCCTTTCCTCCAGTTATTTTTTTATTATGTCAGTAATGTACGCACCCATGAGTACTTACTTTAGTCTTTAAATTATACTGAAGCTCTGTAATGTCTGATGGGATTGCATCCAGATGAGGTCATTCTAAGTTGAAATGTGAAACTTGAAAATGCACCCAAGCGTCAAGCAGTTTAACTTAGCACCACAGGAAGCTGTGTGCTATGGACGGGTGACTCTCCTGCTGGGAGACCTTGTGGTCACTTCCCTGAATTGTGAGCCAGGTTCTTGGCATAAACCAAAAGAGAAACCAAAATTCTAAATGTGAAGTTTTGTTTGCAGTTTGCAGCCATGGCTCTTGTACCAGAATGATGGTGGAGATGATGCCAAACCATTGCAATCTGAGGAGCAATCTATGGCACTTGTAACAGAGTGCTAGAACGACTTGCTTTCCTTTTCAAATATGTTAGTCTTGGGCATTTGGAGTTGTTTTACGTTGTTCTGTGTGTTTGAAATAGACTGTTGTTCTCAGTATTTCTTTCTATTAGATCATTAAGGTACATCATATATTTTCCCAACTGTGGTAGTTTGGGTGTATGTCCCCCAGTAGATTCAGATGTTTTTATAGAAACTTACATTTCCAGTCACCTGGCTGGAGGAGCTGTTACTGTGGGCAAAGCCTGAGGACCAGCCTAACATGTGTTTGGGGGAAGAGCTGAATTCCAGCCCAAAGCTATGCAGAGCATGTGAGCTCCGCTGGACTTGGGCTGCAGGCTTTGCTTTGTGGTGTCTGCTGACTGATGGTGATTGTGTCTCTCTCTGCTTGGATCTCTGAAAGGGAGCCAGCTTCTTTTACAATTACAGAACTTTCCCCTTGATCTGTAAACTTAAATAAATCCTGTTCTCATAAACTCTATCTGTTTTGTAATTTCATACAGGGAGTAAGAACTGACTACAGCACCAGCCATAGCACCAAAACCCCAAACCAGCTATCACCTTTAGGTGCAATCTTTAAATTAGTTGTATTTGAGGGATTTGGGAAGTCACAGGTCCAGACTTCTCTCTGCATCAAGCTAGCATGCATGCATGCATGCATGCATACATACATACGTATGCATATTAAAACATATAGAAGCTGTTTTTCATTTATTCTACTTAAATCCATCACTACAGAGTCCATTTACATCTTCTTTTAGTTACTATTCTGGTTGTTATGCACAAATCTATGACAGTAAGTCTGACAGCTTAAAGAAGACAGGGGTTTATCTTGGCTTGCAGTTTTGGGGGCTGTTGCGGTCAACTTTTCTCTGTTGCTGCTAAGAAAGAACCCAAGCCAAAGCGGCTTGTGGAGGAATGGGTTTATTTGGTTTACGGACTCTAGGGGAGACTCCATCCTGGCAGGGAAAACGATGGCATGAGCAGAGGGCTGGACATCACCTCTGCCACAGCGCTGCAAACAGCGGCAGGAAGGTGTGCCAAACTCTGGCAAGGGGAAGCTGGCTTATAACCCCCATAAGCCCGCCCCCGACAACACAGCTCTAATGAGGTTCTAATTCCCGAATTGCCATCAGCTGAGGATCGATCTATCAGAACACATTCATTTGTCTGTGGGGGACACCTGGATCAAACCATGACAGGGGCATTCACTCCATCATGTCCACGGAGGCTTAGTGGCAGGAGCAACTTGGTCACATTGTCCTCAGGGTCAGGAAGCAGAGAGGAAGTGCGGCCAGGCTGTAACACCTCAGGTACCCACTTCTTCCAGCAAGGGTCCCCCTCATAAAGGTCCCACCACCTTTTCAAATAGCACCTTTGGTTGTGAACTATTTGTTCAAATGTATGTCCAGGGGCTGGGGCTGGGGTTTCACCAACAAACAATAATAGATCTTGGTTATTTATGTGTTTGAAAAAAAAAACTTTATCTTATAATGAGAAAGTTCAATTTTATGGAATTGCTTACTTAACTCATTTGAGTAATAATGTTAACAATTACAGTGCTATTTTGCATGTTCATTTAATAAAATTTTGGCCTCAAAAGTTCCATAGGTGAGCCTTTTGCCCACAAAGAGAATGCCGGATTATATATTTTACTTAGGTTTCATGAAAATTGAGGATAAATTTTTAATAGAACAGGATTCGCTTTTCACATCTAAATCCCGTGTTTCCATTCAAGGCCTATTTATTTTTCTTATAATTTACATCAGGCTTATTCTTTTCTCTTGAATTGCATATTTCAGAGCTATTTATAGATATATCATACAGAAGTGTTATATTGTCTGAAAATTCTCTTGCGAGAACACTTTTGACTTGGCCCTATGAACACCTTGCAATCATTGATCACTCTTTCCAACCTCTTGTTTCTCCTTTTTCAACATTCCGCATCGGTAGGATCTTCCAATACGTAACCTGGTTGCATACCTGCTTTCAAGTAACAATAGACCTTTAAAGTTGCCTAATGCTGTTTGAACCAACAGGTCACTGTCTTAGGTCTAAGAAGTGGTTTGGTTCATGAATTAATAGCTCTCTTAGTGAGAGACATTTTGTCCTTCCCTGTCTCTGGCTACTGTGAATAAAGATGCTCAAACATTTTAATAGTAGACTGATGTAAAGAGAAAAATACTGTCGACCTGAATACAGATCGAGGGGTGGGATATGTGGATGTTGGCATGCGTACACTTAATAGTATAAAAAAAAATCCTAGGCTTCTTTTACAAAGTGCTTTGATCATTTTGGTCTTCCTGCCACCAATTCAAAGGAATTCCTGGTGATAATCTGTATGCTCTCTTTATCATCTATTTTTGAGAGTTTTGTCATTTTTATTGTCTTTTTATGTAGTCATTCTCATAGGTGGGATGCACTTTCATTGTGGCTTTCATTTGATATTCCTCTTTTTTTTACATATACACAATGGGATTTTATTCAGCCAGAAATAAGAATGAAATCATTGCATTTTCAGGAATATGGATTACATAGGAGAACCTTATGTTTAACAAAATAAGCAAGATTCGCAAAGGCAAATACTGTGTTTTTCTCAAAATTGCTAATAATATTGAGCATTTTAAATATGCATATATACATATATAATTTTGGAGGAATTTCATTTCTGTTTCCTATTTTTCTAGATCACTTTACTTTCTTATCCTTGAGGTACAAATAGCTTTAAATTGTATATAAGTCCATTATATATGATTGACAAATAGTTAATCAAAGGCTGTGTCTTCTAGTTTTTTTTCCTCTTAAGAATGTGTTTTATAGAGGAGAAGAAATCTGAAAATTCTACAAGAATTTTCGAGGAGTACCTAGTCAAGGAATTATACTCAAGTTCACAAATCTAAAGAAGTAACTATATCTTCAAACACAAGAGAAATTTCAAACTGCAACAGATAAGAACACACTTGACCAGAACCTTTGGCATATTACTAAGGTGTTTTAATAGAAACAATTGCAAGTATGAGTGGGGCTGGGGAGACAGAGTCCTTACAATGCAGGCAACGGGGACAGAATCACATGCTCAGCAGCCACATGAGCCTGTCAGCCCAGGGCAGAGGAGATGAGGGTCTCCAGGGTTTGCAGGATGACTAGTCAGTGAACTGTGGGTTTCAGTGAGAGAGCCTACCTATTACAGAGGGACTGAGGACATCACCCAACATTAAAGTCTGGCCACCATATTCGTGCACACTTCCCACGTATGTGACAACACATACAAACACCCCTCCCCACATACTACAACACACACACCTGCAAAAAAGTAAACATATATAGCTGTGAGTTCACATTAAATACCAGAAAGACCTCAAATACATAGACTAACAAAATCCTAAACAGATAAGAACAATGCAAGTGGTCCATGGTGAAAAATAATAAAGTTCAAGGTAGAAACCAATGAACTAGAATCATGTGGGAAACAGGGCAGATAGATGGTTCTCGGCAGGCTTTCAGGGAGACCCAGGGTGATCTTGTGTCACAACTCTGCCATGCTCAGCTCACCCATACCAGCCAAGCACACAGCTTGCCCAGGTGTGGGTGAGTTTCTCCCTCTAAGCCCAGGTGGATTGGCTGGCACCTTGGGCACAGGTGAGTGCCCACCCCCGGACCATGATTTCTTATCTGAATCCATACAGAAACCCGGGGTCTTTCGTTTTGGCCTTGGGCTGCACATATCACGATTAGCTGGGTCTCCATTCTTATAAACTTATTATTTTCTCCTACTCTAGTGGAAGTGGCCAGAGTGGGAGAGAATCACCTTTCCTTTTCTTTAAATCATTTTTATCATGGATCTTATTCTCATTTTTACCCTTTAATCTATTTTTGGTCTTTTGGAGTGGTCCTTACACATGGGCTCATCAGTCCACATGGTGCAGGTCACTCTCTTTTTTCCTGTCCCTTTCCTTTCCTTCTTTCTGTAGTGTTTGAATGAAGTATGGTGTTTTAGAAAATATTCTCAGTATAAGTTGCCAATTCTTTGCTTTGTTAAAAGACGACAAATCAGGGTTTGGGGTTTAAGCACTCTTTCCTCAACCTCTCTACCCCGTTTCAAACAGTTCCACAAATGAAAGAAACAGAAATTTAGTTCTTTGAGAGAACAAACAAAATCTATTCACTCCAAGTCAATTTATCCAAATGAAAAGTAGAGGAGAGCTATATTAATAAATGGAGATATGCCTAGGGAATAATTATTACACATTCCAACAAAAGACAGAGAATCAAGAGGGAGTTTTTTGATCAGTTAATTCTAAATATGGTAAGTTTTAAGTTAACATTCATAAATTCCTAGACACATCTACTAAATTAAATCAAGAAGATAGAAACAACTTAAAAGGATTTAGCTATCAACAGGTCTGAGGCAGTAATGAAAATCCTCCCAGCAATATAGTTGAGAAAAAGTAGATTTGCTATTGAATTATAAAAACCTTAAAAGGGGAGATGATACCATTATCCTTCAAACTATGTTCTGAAGTGCACAGGCAAGGAACATTACAAAACCCTTAAAAGGAGCTGATGACAGTATCTCTCATAGTTTCCCATGAAACAGACAGGGAAAAAACACTTCCAAGCTCATTCTGTGAAGACAGTGATCTCCTGACACCAGAACTCACAAGGATATAACAAAGGCAGAAACTGTAGGCCAATATCTCCGATGAACACACAGGCAAAATCTCTCATTAAAATTGTTGCCACTTAACTTCAAGAACACATTAAAGTTATGGGCCATGACAAAATTAGTTGCATTTCAGCGAATCAAGGTTGGCTCTATATACCCAAGTAAGTAGATATAATTTAGCACATAAATAGATGTAGAGACAAAAAATCTTATAATTGTGTCAAATGATGCAGAAAAGGCCTTCACCAAAGTTCAACATCCCTCCTGATAAAAATGATAAACCAAACCTAGACACAGAAACAGCATGTCTCAGCATAATAAGGCCTCTACACAAAACCTACTGAGGGGTGAAAGCCTCAAAGAATATTCACCAAAATCAGCAATAAGGTTCTCCACTCTCTCCATTCTAATTAAGACTTTGCTAGAGCAATAAGACAAGGGGAAGGGATAAAAGAAAAAGAAATAAAGAAGTCACATTTCATTATATGGAAATTTCCTTATTTGAAGAGTACATACTCTACTTAAAACCCCTCAGGACTCCCTCCTAAAATTCTCAGATCAGGTAAACATTTTTTGTAAAGTATCAGGATATTAAATCAACAAAAAATAATCAGTAGCTTTTCTGTATATCAATAATGAACTTGCTAAGAAAAGGATCAGGAGGATGATCACTTTAAAGATTGCTTAAAACAATAAAACAAGGAATATACCTAAGTGTCCAGCCATTACTCTCAGTTATGTGTTGAAAATAATTCAGTCCATTCTCCTACATTATATTTTCTGTGATTAGATAAAAATTCCCCACAAAAGGATGAAGTGTGTTTTCATACTTGAGATTATTTCCAAAATTGTTAAGCTATTTTGTATATATGCTTTCAAAAACATGAGGTATCACTTATTTTGATATAATTTGAATAAATCAGTATGGTCAATTTCAGATCTTTCGGGTTAGTAAAGGGATGAACACTCCCCAATGAAATGGCCAGGAAAGAAGTATTAATTTGACCTGCTTATTGTTTCTTAATTTATTTTCTCTTTTACCTTTTGTAGTTAAAGGGGAGAGCAGGAACACAGTTGATGGGGGATTCTAACCCTTTGTGATAATATATATCAATAACATGATAGTCACAATGAAACATAAAGCACTGTAGACACAGTACAGCATAATCAATAGTCAAACACAGATTTTTATTATTGATTGAATATTCAGTGCCCTCTGCTGTTGCTCACAATACTAGCCTTGAACTTGTTCTGTCTACCATGTTTTGCAGTTGCAGGCCCTACCTGAATGCTTATTAAACAGTAGCCACTATGACAAAGTCTTCTATTACTATATATAATTTACCAGTCATAACAGTATTTGGATGTAAATAATATTAGGCTCACTTTTCAAATGGAGGAACAAGATATATTCTTGTATTATTAATTAAGACCTTTATAGAAATAAGTTCAGTAACAAGCACAAAGGATGCAGAAGGGTATCAAGGAAAATTAAAAACAGGATGGCATCAATAGATTCCAATAAACAAGATGATGCCTTCATTGAACAGCAGAGAAAAGAGGATCAAAGATCAATAAGCCATCCCTTAGACATATGTGTCTCTAGCAGGAGGTTTGACTGTCCTGTCATCAGAGTCCCAGAAGGAGAGGCGATGAGAGGAAGAGTAAGTTTCACTAAACGGAAACTGAAGTGGTTAGGTACTTTCCACACTCAGTAAAGGTTATGCCACAAGCTTCAGATTAAAGAAGCTGATCTGTGAACTATCAAGAGATAAAAATGAAACAAAGAAAACATAGAGATACATGCCAAATCATATCATTATCAAAGGCTAACTATCAAGAAAAAAATCTTTAAAAGTGAGAAAAACACAGCATTACCTACAGGGGAAAAACATTCCGATGACAGCTAACTTCCAATCAGAAACCAAACCAGCCAGAAGGAAGGACCCAACATCTTTCAGAAACTAAAAGAACTGTCAACTGAAAATTCTATATCCACTGGACATGCCCACCAGGAGAAAGGAGAGTCAATAGAGCATCAGATCAAAGCAAGTAGGAGAAACTGTGCTTAGCAGACCTACGGTAAAAGAAGGACTGGACTAGTTTTCCTAAGGAGACTGGAAAAAGAAATCCAGGAATAGCAGCAGTGAGAGAAGAAAGAACAAACTATGCAGAGATGTCTCTGCTGGAGACACTCATCCACAATCGAGGCAAAACTGGAACTGTCCACGCTGACCCCCCCATGTTAGAAGACCTGATTAAGAAAATTAAATTATATACCAGGAAGAGAAAAGAATTCTAGAAGGGAGTATGTGATAATAAGGGATGGGGAGAATGTCTTCATGTGGAAAGTGAAATTTAAAACAACCACTTATTAATCTCTATGCTAAAAAACATACTAAAAATAATAGTCACAGAATAATGAATAAACATCAGACTCATAGAAGAAGATGATGTAATCATGTTGATTCCCAAGACAAGTAAGGGACTGGGCCTGAGGACATGGATTTGTTAAATGTATCAATTTTGGGTTTTGCTAGAATATCAAATTCTGATAACAATGGTTGGTAATGCAGCACTGTAACCAGCAATGAGAAGGTCTCATTCTAATCATTTTAACTTTAAGAGAGAAAGTTTCTATGTCATTCGTTGTCTTCAGGGTGCCATGGGCTTTTCCAGAAGTCCAAATCCATCAGCGATGGAGCATTGCATATAGGCATTTTTACAGATCTGTCATACCTAAGTAAGGTATTTTCAAACACTATTCATAAGCCAACATGGAATTTCAAGCCTATGTGTAACATGTAGCAATATAGAAAAACCACAAGTGCAAAAAGTAACAGATAATAAACATACAGAAATGGTTGATTTCGGTTCTCACTTATCAGCAGTTATCTTACGTATAAATGTTCTAGTTGAATCCAAAGAGGTATTACCAGGATGGAGAGATGGCTCAGTGGTTAAGACACTTGCCTGCAAAACCTAATGACCCAGGTTCAATTCCCCAGGACCCAGGTAAAACCAGAGGCACGAAGTGGGCTCTGGCGCACCCATTCTCTACCTTTCCTTCTCTCTGTCTCTGCTCTCTCTTGCTCTCGCTGCCTTTCTCTCATTTCAAATAAATAAATAAAACTATTTTTTAAAAGAGACATTGTCAAAGAGAGAAAAACAACACACTGGTCTAACTACAGCCATTCTATCTTAGTTTACTTATCACAGTTATAGCTGTCTTGTAGATGCACACATGAAAATATTAGATGGGAAAATCAAAATAAGCAATTTACAATTTCAATATTTTGTTTTTATCTATTCATGTTTAATCAATGACAAAACTATTTTAATACAGTAAAATTTCATTCACAGGCATACAAATGTATTGAAAAATCTATTCCTCACACAAGGAATAAAAGTAAGTTTTAAAAATTAAAATCAGGACATAAAAAGTCGACTTTTATTACAAACTTATTATATTAGAAAGAAACATAAAATATATTGTTAAATTTGAATAAGTGAGATTTATTAACTAAGATATCAGTCAAGAATACATATCATTAGCAAACAGGTAGATCTTACAATTCTATAAAATGTATTTTTAATTTCATGACTGTGCTATAAAGATAATTGCCAGTTACATGCAGGAACTGTAAAATGAAAATATTAATTTATACTGATTAATTTGAGATGACTAGCAATGTAACTTATTTATTAGAAATATGGGCAAGGACAATAGAAGATTTATAGCATACAATTTGAAAGGTGGCTGTGGTGAGGGGAAGGGAAAATTAAAGAGGGGGTTGGAGATGAAGAGGGGAAGAAGGAGACAAAACAAAAGTTGTCTGAAAAATACTTTAACAAACCTTATTCCTTTTATGCACCATCCCCATTCATATATCACAATAATATTGTATAATGTATATAAATTTATTAAATACTAATCATATTTCAGCATGTCCTCTGTATATCAAAAAGAATTGGTCTTTGTTTACACAAAACGTCTACTCAGCACACACTAGAGCTTCCTAAACATGAAAAGCCAAATTCCATCATTAGCCATGTATGTAGGGTGCCATCCTCATGAGTGGAACAGGGGAGTCATCATCCGTGA
This sequence comes from Zapus hudsonius, assembly GCA_004024765.1. NCBI lineage: Eukaryota > Metazoa > Chordata > Mammalia > Rodentia > Dipodidae > Zapus > Zapus hudsonius. The sequence goes on along the minus strand of PVHP010016140.1, from coordinate 12,991 downwards.
AGACTCTGTTGGCCAAGGCTGGTGATTTGGTTCAGTGGTGGAGCACTTACCTAACACGGGGAAGGACCTGGGTTCTGTCCCAGGAGAAAAGAAGATTGTGTTAGTATGATTCTATACCATATCATTAGGAATAAGAAATTCATAAAGAGAATTAAAAGTTACTGAGTGATAGAGAGTCAAAAAAAAGCCCGACATCAAAGTAGAATTTGTGAAGTGACTCCTCATAGAAGAGAAGCTGGAAATGATCACACATGCCAACAGATGTTTTGCCAATTTACATCTGAGACAGAAGTAAAAAGGAATGATCGTGAAAATCTATTTCAAGCCTCTAGGATGGGAGGGATAACAAATCCATATTAATTTCAGCTTGTGGGAATGTACAGTAATGCAGTCTCCCACAAGTTCTTTGGTTCTCTGGGAAGTTTTAAGAGGAGCCTCTGTGTTGCATGATGTTAAGTTATCTAATAAAGGCATGCACATGTGCTTAGATATTAACCCTAGAAATGCACCTGCTTGTAGAGTATGTACAGACATGGAGAATAGTAAAATACAGTAAGAAGACACATGAGTGACCCTGTGAGTCCCACACTACACATTTTAGATGGTGGATAAACCAGGTACAGTTATCACCATAGATACAGGAGAAGCATTTGATAAAATCCAACTATTATTCATAGCGCATATACTCCAAAAATGTGGTAATAAAGAATAAACTTCAAAATAACGACAGTCACATACAATTAATCCCACAATGAAGACCACTATCCTTGTGGAAGAATATATTAAAAAAGTAATAACAAGAGCCTTCATTGGAGCTCTTCATGGGGTAGGATTTTGAGAGCAGTTTTGATGAACAACACACTAAAAAGATACAGGTATGTGACGTATATAAACATGTAGTTTTATATGAGCAAATCAGACAATAAGTTTTAAGGTATAAATATACAATTTAATGAAGTGATCATTGTAATCAGTTTTGGAGAGAAACAGACATTTGATTTCACAGCTTCTGTTTGCAGAAAAGCCTGCATTTAGAATATCATTAATGCTGTTTCAAAATAAATAGTTGCTTTTAAACACAGGCTCCTAAAGTTTTAGCTTGAACTGTGCTCCATAACGTCAGAGCCTTTCTTGGAGAGATAAATCACGGAAAGCCTTGTCAGAGGTTTCAGATATACTGGTCTTATTTCATTTCTTTTCAAAAATAATAAATTACCCAATATCTTCTTACTTTTATTACTGTGTCCAAACACCTTAAATTATATTGAAAGTATTATTTATTTTCAGATGGAGACAATGATAGCATTCTGCATCAAGTATTCAATGGTTCACATTTTCGTTATTTATTTGCAGCCTCATTCACACATAACATGCAAATTTTCTCTGTTTCAATAACAACGTGCTGCTATCAGTATAAACCTACATCTAAGAGGAATTAAAAATTATTTTCCCTCTCTGATGCTTAACTTACCTTTTACTTATTCATTTAACAGTTGCTATATAATTAGCTTGCACCTAGCATTAGCTAACACTTGACAAATATTTATTTGTTCAATGTTTTTCTGCCTCAATACCAGCTGAAATTAAGCTTCATAAGGTCATAGACATAATCTAATTGGCTCACAGATATGGTCCCAGAGCGTAGATTAGTCACTGAAATACACAGCAAACAAAACAAACATTGGCTGAAAAATTAAATAAAAAAAATCAATCAAGAAAGACACGGGGTTAAGAAAAGAGATGCCCAGAAGGGGAAACACAGAGAAGTTGTTAGGAGAGGTGTGGTGTGAGTTAGCCATGGGCATAAATCAGAATTTGTTTGCCAGTGTATGAATTTAAGGAGAGCGGGGTTGAGGGGTGAGAGTCATGGAATGCTTAAAGAAACAAACAGTTCTAAAGGCTATTGTCATGGTTTGATACAGGTGTCCCCCACAAACAATTGAATGTGTTCTGATAGATCTATCCTCAGCTGATGGCAATTTGGGAATTAGAACCTCATTAGAGCTGTGTTGTTGGGGGCGGCTTATGGGGTTATAAGCCAGCTTCCCCTTGCTAGTATTTGGCACACCTTCCTGCCACTGTTTGCTGTGCTGTGGTGGAGGTGATGTCCACCCCACTGCTCATGCCATCGTTTTCCCTGCCAGAATGGAGTCTCCCCTCGAGTCCGTAAGCCAAATAAACCCATTCCTCAACAAGCCGTTTTTGTTTGGGTTCTTCCTGCGCAGCAACTAGAAAGCTGACTGCAACAGCTATACTATTCTGAGGGCAAGCCTAGGCCTTGGGCACAGAGAAATGTTTTCTGCAGGAACAGGGTGAAGGTTGGCTGTAGGTGTCCATCCGTCTTACCAGCTGCCCTCATTTCATGAAGAATGAATGAGTAAATGGGGGTAGAGTGAAAAACCGCATCACCATTCTCTTGCTTAGAATCCCTCTGTTGATGTCTTCCCCATGCCTTGTGATGCCCTGGAGAGCCTCTCATCTCCTGCTGACTGCTCAGGATTCCTGAAGAAAGCACACGAGCTTGAATTCCAGCTCTGTTTTTTTTTGTATCTGTTTATTTCGCTGAGTTCATCTCTCTGCTCATATTCCTAATCCGAAATCCTGGCTCTTTGCCTCAGATTCATGCTGTGGCACAAATATCCAACCCAACGCAGCTTGTGGGAGGAAAGGAGTTATTTTGGTTTATAGACTCAAGAGGAAGCTCCATGAAGGCAGGGAGAATAATGGTGTGAGCAGAGGCTGGACATCACCTCCTGGCCAATGTCAAGTGGACAACAGCAGCAGGAGAATGTGCCAAGCACTGGCAAGGGGAAGCTGGATATCACGCCCATAAATCCCCCTCAACAACACACTGCCTCCAATTCCCAAGATGCAACCAGCTGGGGACCAAGCATTCAGGACAAGTCAGCTCATGGGGGACACCTGGTCAACCCACACACCTCATTGGACACATTTGTCATTTAGTTTCTATACAAACAGGAACTTTTACAATATCCACAGGCACACCTCTTATTTCTCCACATGATGACTTCCTCCTTCCCTCACTCAACCTCAAAGTGCAATCCCTCCAAACTAGACTTTGGTTCTCACACACATATATCCATAGCTGAAATCTGAACAGGAAAGGCAGAAAGTGGGACCTTCCTTTGTTGAGGTTCCTCTTCGCAGCAGCCTGTTTTCCTGTAGTCTGTGAAGACACACATCATCACTCCTTCCCACACCCTGTAGCTCACACAGGTACAAATCTCTCTACAGACTCAAATTTTGTGAAACTAGATGCCAATGGAATTTTCTTCTTTGCATCTTAGTTTTTATTGAATTCTCTGAGAGCTGACATTGCCCATTATTATTCATTTGATCTTATTTTGTACTGCCCATGGTAACTCAGGGGCTTTGCCCTCCGAATAAACCACGGGGCATATAGAGCAAAGTGGGGGTATCTGGGTATTGAGATGTCCACCGTAAAGGAATCTTAAGACCTGTCTTGTGGAGTAGAGCTTGTGATTACAGAAATATAGAATCCTAAGAAAATGCTGGCTCCCATTCTCAGAGTCTCCAGGAGAGTAATCGGTGAGTCTGTTCTAATTTAGAAGTTTGCAAAGGGGTTCGGTGGTGGTGTGGGTTCAACACGTTTTTCCAACATATTATTCCAGTATCCAATTTCAGTGAAGCGCTTTCTTCTGTTCCTCTGATGATCTGTATTTCAACATTTGCTTATTTATCATTTTCTTTACTTATTCATTTACTTTAGAGGCAGGGGAGATGGCTAATCTGCATACCCTGTTGTTAACTGTTGACCTGATGGAATTTAGAATTTCCTTGGAGACAAAGCTTGGGGCATGGCTGAGATTGTTTCCAATCAGGGAAGAGCCACACTGAAAGTAGGTACTGTTGGACACCTAGTGTCTGGGGGGAGGGGCTGGGCAGAAACTTAATTACTGGAATGAGGAACAAGGGCAGCAGCTGGTTAATCTTACCCAACAAGATGAGGGAGATTTTGGGTGGTTGTGTCAAGAGACCAAATGATTATTTTGAGGGATGGGTCCTGAAATTTATCTCACCCCACCACCAAGATATGGGAATGGGCCAGAAGAGGTATGTACCCCCAAGGGCTGTGGAAAATTACTGTGTAACTCATGCTTGCTGTTAAAAGAAAAGAATATAAAAATCACAAGAGCCCTGTGCTCAGGGTCCATGTTGAAACCCGCTACACTGGGCAGATACTCGGACCCCAGCTAGCTGGAAATAAACCTCGCTGTGTGACTTGCATTATTATGTGTGTCCTCTGTCCTTCTGATATGTAGTCATCTCGGACCCTAACAGTACCCTCATCCTACATGCTGGGGTTCCACACTGAATGTAGGAGTGGTTGTCATTGATTTAAAATATAATTGTTTCTCTTTGTTTTATGTTTTAGGATAATTCTCCATATTTTCATATTTTTCTGAAAGTGTGCATATGAAGAACGTCAACACGGTTGGTGAGGGAAGTGTGTGAAGAAGCAGGCCCAGGCGAACTGTGGCCCTTGTCCCCCTCCATCTTTCTCAATGGTGCCCAACTCCCAAGGGGACAGGGTCCCTTAGATGCCACCTTCTCTGCCTTCAGCATTCTGTCAAATTCAGTGAATACCTGGACACACACACTTTCTGGTTTTCCTTTATTTTACTCAGAAAAGGTAGGGAAATATGTATGTAACATATTTGTGTACTTTATAAACAGAGAAAGAATAAGTAAAATGTAGAAAATACTCTCACCATGGAGAGAGAGAGAGAGAGAGAGAGAGAGAGAGAGAGAGAGAGAGAGAGAGAGAGAGAAAGAAAGACTTATATACCTGAATTTTCTCTCTTCAAATATTATCTTACCAAAGTCAACTCTTATCAGTTCATGGAGATTTTTAATATATTTTGACATTCAAAAAGATTTGGTGCCTTTAATATTCTTCTTTATTAACTTATGCTGTTCTGGCCTAGTTTTTCTAAATGTCATCTTTAAATACTTGTCTGTTTCATATACATTAATGGATAGATTTATTCTGCTGTCCGCCTCTTTCCTTTCTCTCATATTGTCTTAATTTCAGGTTTTCTTGTTTATCATCTGATTTAAACATTACTTCTCTTTGTAGTTCATACTTGTGTTTGAACAGCCATTAACCCTTAGTTTAATATTACACGCTCTCCCACGATTCTCTTACATCTCACCATACATCCCTTAGCTGAATAAAGTTCATTTTCGATGGCATTGTTCAGGACAGATTCAAGAGTGCCATAAGTCTGGAATCTGTGGACCTTTGCTGTTTTGTTTTTACAGTTGTCATGAATTTTTTAAAAATATTATCATTATTGTCCAAAATTAGATACATTGATTGAGCAAATATTGTGCTTATATTCCCATTTCCCAATACCTGGGTTTCTTCCTTGGGTTTCTGTGGGATTCATCCACGCGTAACTTTGTCCATGACATGTAATGTACTCATGCAGTGCAGGCACAGCTATTTACTGCCATGTGGCTGTTTTTTGTTTATTTCTCAAGTTGCAAGTATTTTCAAATTTATGGTTTTACTATCTATGAAATACAGAAAGATCAACACATTGTGATTTTTTTGTATATACCTTTGGCATATATAAACTTTAGAGAAGAAATTGAAGATTTATATTTAGGTACCAGCATTATCCTAGGCACCAGTAGAAGGTCATACAGGTAAATTTTAAATAATTTACAAGGAAAAAAATTATTAGGAAATGACACACTGTGCTCCACCGAGATGTGTTCTATCAGATATGTAAATTCTCCCGTTTAATATTCATCACTAACCATGTGTCCACAGTGTGTTGAATCCTGAAGATAAATTCATAAATAATCAATCTAGTTTGAATGGAGCGTAGGCCATTAATATAGGAGCAGGGAAAATAAAAATGGGAAGGAAGTTTGAGGCAATTTTAGTCTTGAAATTTAGAGCCGAACTGTGTACTTACAAACTGTGTGAGGCACATTCATTCAGGACACAGAAACCATCCTGAAGTTTTTATGCAAATCACAAGAGTAGGGTACGTAGTTTGGGCTTCTCTGCTATCCTTAGGTCTTCAGTAAATAGTTCATTCCTTTATCCATACAACCTACCCCGCATTTTAAAATGATGTACAGGGCTGAAGAGATGACTTAATGGTTAAGGCATTTGCCTGCAATGCAGAAGGACCAGAGTTCAATTCCCCAGTGCCCATATACAGCCAGATGCACAAGAGGGTGCATGTGTCTGGAGTTCATTTGCAGTGGCTGGAGGCTCTAGTGTGCCCTTCTCTCTCTCTCTCTTTGTCTCTCTCTCTCAAATAAATAAATTAATTAATAAAATAAAATAAAATGACGTACAGTAACATGCTTTTGTACCTAAGGTAGTCCTATCTTATAATAGTTATCAAACTAGTGTAAAAGAGAAAAATATGATATTATTCAGCACTCAAACTTACTACAAAATAATTTAGAATTAATCCAGACAAACTAAATGTGGGAAACATCCACTATACTGACCAGACAAGAGCAGAAGAAATAACTAAAGAACAGGAAGCTCTTTTTTTTTCCTTAAAGACTTAGGATAATTCAAATTTATTCCCCTGCTCAGAGAAAAGAAAGAGTGAAAGAGCTTAGAGCTCACAATTTTTCTTTCCTTGGACTCTCCTCCTCCTCTAAGATCCTAAAGCAATCAAAGAAAATAAAATAGAATCAGACTGAAGAGATGGCTCAGCTTTTAAGGCACTTGCCTCCAGTGCCTAAGGCCCAGGGTTCAATTCCCCAGGACCCACCCACATAAACCTGACCCACAAGGTGGTGGACCTGGCTCTCTCTCTCCCTCTCTCTCTCTCTCTCTCTCTCTCTCTCTCTCTCTCTCTCTCTCCCTCCCTTCCTCCCTCCCTCCCTCTCGACTGTGTGTGTGTATTTCTCTGCTTGAAAATGAATATTTAAAAAAATAAAAAATGAAAAAATAAAATAAAATAGAATCTTCCAAGTGACTTCCACTCAAATAACAGTCAGAGCAAAGAATAGAAAATTCTATCCTAGGTCTTATCATTCTTACAGATTAATATTCCCAGCGTTTTGGTCAAGTAAATCAGAAACAAATTCAACAATACATAATGCAGTTACATTTCCACATTCATAAGTTCTACCTAGGTAACTATGTGTCAGTTTCTTTCACAATGTACATACTGTGAAAGAAAGAGTGTCTTCTTCACCTCCCTGGGAACCTCAGGATCTCACTGTTGTCATGGATATGCTCCATCCTTTGTTGAAACTCTATGGAATGTGTGCATTTTCCTCTTTGTGTGGTCTAGCTGCAGTGGTGATACAGGCATTTTCCAGCAGTAAATACAATGAAGCCACTATGCAATTTCTGCTGAAAAACGCATGAACTTGCTTGCATTTTAATAAATCAGCCCTTACTGACATGACATCCGACGATTCAGTACCAATGTTACTTCAGCAGCCATGGGTCTCTACCTTGTAGGTTACATGTCATCACGAGCACGGAATTGTGAAGCTTTTGGAAAGTAAAGCTAAAGAGAACATCAGAGCTATTTAAAAATAATATTCATTGCTCTCAGGAGAGTGTATTTAATATAAAAAGCAGCAGTCAAGGTGCAGGCCCTACCTCACACACTTTTCTTATTTTCTCTATTTGGGGTCATGAGACCATCATGTTTAAGAGCTAGAAGTTGCCACGAAACTATGTAAGTATCTGCAATTGCTCCAAGAGGAAAACGTAGCTGAAACTGTATTTTTCCCAGGGCCAAAGTCACTGGCAGAAAGAAAAACGATGAACAAAGAAGAACTAAAGCATGCATTGGGTGGGTGCTTTTGGAAGTAGTCTATTCGTTTCTTCAAACACATACACCGCTGTTTATTTTGTGATGTTACCTGGATGGAGAAGTCAGTGCTGGGATAACAACCATGGAACCTTAACTTCAGGCTACAGATCTGCGAAGGGAAGCTTCAAGCTTCAGTTCTTCAGCTTTGATGGGCTCCACTTCAGAGACATAGAGGCTTGGAGAGGATTGTGGAGAAATGAGAATGCACGGGGAGGAAATAGGTGGGTTGTACTGTGTTCATATGCTGAATGCCTTTCCATGTGGAAAAATTAGAAACCCACTTAGAAGGTGTCATGGTTTGATCTAGGGGTCCCCCGCAAACAGATGAATGTGTTCTGATAGACTGATCCTCAGCTGATGGCAACTGTGGAATTAGAACCTCATTAGAGCTGTGTTGTTGGGATAGGCTTATGGGGGTTATAAGCCAGCTTCCCCTTGCCAGTGTTTGGCACACCTTCCTGCCGCTGTTTGCAGTGCTGTGGCGAAGGTGATGTCCACCCCTCTGCTCATGCCATCGTTAAAGCCAAATAAACCCATTCCTCCACAAGCCGCTTTTGCTTGGGTTCTTTCTGCGCAGCAACTAGATGGCTGACTGCAACAGAAGACTAGAGAGATGCCTCCGTGGGTGTGGCACTCACTGCTCAAGGTCAATCCCCTCCAGTTCCCAGTTAAAAAGACCACCTTTTCATCAGCACCTTGAAAGTGAGTCAAGATGTAGAGAGGAGAATTTGCCAGAAGCTTGTGGTCATTTCAGTAAAGAACAAGAACAGAACAAGATCCAGAGTGAGAAATCCTGCTTCAAGCGAGGGGAGCAGGTGGAGACAGAGCTGAAAGTTGTGCTGATTTCACACTCAAGCCAGCCCCGTGGGAACCCCCTGCCCTCCCACCCACACAAACAGGCAAACAGACACACAAGCAAAACAGGAGTAAAATATTCCATTTAGAAAGCAGGTGTTGATGAAAATTCATCCTCAGTGGTCATATTTGCATACTGAGGTATATGTGTTCTTGCCACATTTGTGAGAAAGAATTTTATTTTTTAATTTTATGAAGTGTTACGATTAATTGTTATAATTATTTACATAATTATAAATAATTATAATTATTATAATTAATTATATGATGAGGCCTCTCTTTCAAAATGAAGTTATGCTTAGAACCCTCCAATATCCCGGTCTTGTGAAAGACATTCTATAATGTTTCAAGATACTAAATATTGTTTTATTCCTTTATCTTAAAATGTATTTTTCTTATTTGAGAGTGAGAGAAAGAGGCATGCCAGGGCCTCTTGCAGCTGCCAATGACCTACATCCATATGGATCACTCTTTGCACCTGGTTATAGGTGGGCAATAAAACCAAGTCTCCCTAAAGGCATGCAAGCCCTTCGTTTATGAGTCATGTCCCAGGCCCCAAAAGATTGCTTTAATCAGAGAATGAAAAACAAGGAATATTTTATTACCATTGGATTAGTAAAGTTGTCGGTCTGTACCCCTCCAGAGAAATTGATAAATTATCGTGCATTTTATGAACTTGATAGAAAAGATAATAAAATTATTTGAAACCTTTGTTCATTCACTTTAAAATATCTGGGAAAGTCTCAATGAAGTATGTATATGAGAGGTTGTTAATATGCATTTTGTGGAGGATTAGGATTTAGATGTGGATAGGGTGTGGTCATGAGTGTGAGGAAGAAGACAAGAATGAGAGAAGTCTTAGTGTGACAGGGTCCTGAAACACCTACAGAGAAGAAAATGGAGACAAATATCTGTGCAGGTATGTGTTGCATGAAAGCTTCTAAAATGATAAAACTGTTTAGTTCTGAAGAGTAAGTCACCATTTGTTAATATCACTTGTATTTATTTAGAAGTCAGTGCTGGGTGGTAGTTACTCACCATCATTTATACAGGTTTTGCTACTGAACATTGGTATCTCAAATAAATATTTTGGAAGATGAAATTAGCCTTGGATCGATGATACCTAGTCGTCATCACAGGGTCATAGAGTGGTGTCATTTATGCCAATGGCTCCTTGATCATTGATGGAATTCAAGTGAAAAATGTATATTTTTATGAAAACACAATTTAAATGTCTCCAGAATACTTTATGCATTGGATAACCTTTATAAGAATGGAGCTAGTAAAAGAAGACAGATATTCTCATGGTATTCGTTTGATAGCTTTGTGATACTGTTTAAGAAGAGCTCAAAGCTGGGCAGATGGCTCAGCAGTTAAGGCTCTTGCCTGCATCCTAGCATCACGGAAAGCCAGATGCAAAGTGGCACATGCATCTGGAGTTCCTTTGCAGTGGCAAGGAGCCCTGGTGCGTCCATTCTTTCTCTCCTTCTCTACCTTCCTCTTTCTCTCTCAATTAAATATTATTTTAGAAAAGAGCTCAAAATGAAAGGAGAAAAAAATCAACGTATTTGTGTGGCTCGTTCTTTTTCCTACATTGTGAGTAAATAGGCTAAAATGCACCAATTGTTGAAATTACTGGTAAAGAAATTATTGATCTAATACAAGGTAGGAAGCCAGGCATGGTGATGTTGCTCTTTAATTCCAGCACTCAGAATGCAGAGGTAAGAGGATCTCCATGAGTTCAAGGCCACCCTGAAACAACATATCAGGCCATCCTGGGCTATAGAGAGACACTACCTCAATAAAACAAAAACAAAACAAAACAAGACAACAACAACAACAAAATAGGATTAATTTTAAAACTGAACGTCTTGTTATACCTTCCCTTTGGAAAGTCTGTGTCTTGGCAGCAGGTCATGCTGGAATTCTGAGGAGGTGGGACAAGCCCAGGAGACTCTACACCACCAGGTTCTCAACTTGAGACTGGAGGTAGAACGAATGGGCTATAGTGAAAAGTGAAAAATAACATCATTCCATAAAGCTGGAATCTGAATGAGAGAATAAAGCCAGATTTAGCTGTGACGTCTAGATAATGTCATTTATGAAAGTGGTCAGAATGAGGCATGGCCGGGGGTGGGAGTAAACAAATAAAGATCAAACGGAGAAATTTATTAGAAAATGTCTTAAATTTTCTTCCAGAAATAATTTCAGGAGGATTCCACTCAAAATGAGTCATCACACTGTGTTTGAGAAAGGCTTTCAAGGTTTAAAACGAGGTGCTGTGCGTTTGTGATGGAACACTATTTATCCAGGAAGATGAAGGCAGTATTGTCATTTGCAACACATAAGCGGAACTAGAGGCTCTTGAATTGAGTCAAGTAAGACAAGTGCTGAGAGCGAATTGTGACATAAACACATTCCTGCAAAATCCAAACGTGTGTGGTCTCCCGGGAGTTCTGGGAGTTGTACAGGAGCCCCAGTAAGATACAAGCGCAGGGGGGTTTGGGAAGGTCCTGTCATGGCTTCTCTGTGACTGATAGACAAGCACATGTAATTCTCATGCTTTATTGCACAATAATTATGATTACAATAATAATGCAAAACGATAAGAGACATCAAAGCCTTATTGTGTTTTCCAAAAAAACTGGAGGGAAGGACTTTGTATATTTTCATGGTAGAGAGAACAAGTATGTTTAACCTGATTTACATATCACACGTTGTGTACACTTACTGAAGCAACAAAGCTTACCATGTTGAAATGTATAACTCATGCCTTATGCATCAGATAAAACATTAAAGTCAACTATATTTTAAATGTCTCATGACAGTGAGTAATTCTCAAAAAGTCATAGAACACCCAAGAACAAAACCCAGCCAAGAGCTAGAGCCCACAATCAGATAGGAATCTTCTTATCTAAGAATTGGTGGACACTTCTTAATAACGACATACCACACCGACACCAAGGAAAAAATAGATCTTCTACCCTGCCAAAAAAAATTACTTCTTGAGAGAAAGTATGCAAATGAAAGCTGAATTTTCAGGCATGATTAGGGAAAGAGAATTTAGTGAAATGCCTTAAAACATTGTGTGGTCAATAAATACTAAACTAGAATTGTACACATTTCAGTATTCAATATTGCCATTTCAAGTTAAAAAATAACCTGTTTTATTACCAATGAAAATTATAAAAATATATCTCATACAGGGAAAACTTGAAAAGCAGATATTTGACATCAATGAAGTAAAATTTAATGTTTTGCCATGATAAGTATTGTGTTATATCTTTCTCAATAATGCATGGAAAATGTGGAATGCTTAAACAAGAGACAGATAGAATTTTCACCTACATAAATAACACAAGTTTCTTGAGATATAATTTTACAAATATGTTTAAGAATTATCCCCAAAATATGGAGAATAGTTATTTCCTTCACAAAAATATAAAACATTTTCAGTAATAGACCACTTATCAGACCAGAAAGCTATCTTAAATATGAAGACTTACGTCAAACTGAGTACATTCCTTTAATACTACCCTATAATTAAATCAGAAATAATAACAAAGTAGTTTGAATAAATCTTATGGATTAAGAAAAAAAGCTGTCAAAACAAGTCCCATGAAAGGAATGTTCTATACAGGAAACAAAAAAGGAAGTTTTGAAAATGTGAATAGAGAAAAACAACATTGTTTTCAGTACTAATATTCCTCAGAGCAAGTGTAGGAGTTTCTACAACAAATGAGCTTCTTTCCAGTTCCATGCAAATTCTAAGTGGGTGAAGGCAGTTTAAGTCTGACTCAAGTTCCTGCAGTTAATGTACACACCATTGTTTAAAAAGCTCAGCACCCCTTACACAAACCCCATCTTCTCTCTGCATTTATCAAAAACTAGTTTTAAATTAGGAGGCTCCCATAGCTGCTCCCTAGGGATGACAATTTATTATAATGGCTCACAAAACTCAGAAACACACCCACTTACTACTGGTTAAAGATACCACAAAGATGCTGGTGAACAGCCAATGGTGACCTCCGGAAAGGGAGGGTAAAATTCTCATGGATTCTGAGCTCAAGGGATTTTTATCCCCCAAAGATTCGGGGCTCACTGCCCTTCCTAGCTATGGATACCTTGAGAATTTTGGACACCCCTGGAATCTTATTTGGAGATTGGTTTATATATTTGTATATATAGGCTTCTACACATAGGCAATGGAAGAGGGTTGGGGTGAAGAAATGGCTCATTGGTAAAAGGCTCTTGTTTGCAAAGCCTGCTGGCCTGGGTTC
>PVHP010016139.1:0-36310 GCA_004024765.1 Zapus hudsonius | reverse complement strand
AGAGTTCATGTATGTCCTGATTTACTCTTATTCAGTGGGCCAGACATTCTTAAGCTCTTTGTGCTCATTTTTCATTCACGGTGTAGAGAAAAAAGAAAGCTATGTTATGTTTCTACATAAAGGTGTCAACCTAAAATGAAGACAACCTAGTTAAGGCCAAAGAGGGAGACTCGAAGACGCAAAACTCATCAAGGTGCTGAGAAGAAGAGACAGTGGAGCGCTCAGCACTTAAGCAGACATCTCTGTCACACCCCCCAAGGCTCATGAACTATAGCAGAAGAGATGAAGGAAAGAAAGAGTGTAAGAGCCAAAGGATGGGATGGAGTGCTTGGGAACAATGACTCCCAAGCACAAAGTGCTCACTGGGTTCGTGATCATGCAGAGGGTCTTATTACCTGCCCAAGACCCGGACAGTACTGACTCCATAAGCAGGTTGGGCAAAAACAAAACAGTAACGACAAAAACCCCACAACAGTTCAGAAAAGAAAATAGTAGGCTAGAAGAGGGAATTCAGTGCAGAGAGCGGGGGTCAAACAAGGGAGGTAGGAAGGGCTTATGTAAATTTTCAATAAGATTTTTAATTATAATAAAAAAGAATACAGAATTACATTTATTTGGAGTTAATTCCATTTGGAATCAAAATTAAAAAAAAACAACACCAACACACAGATTCAAACAATCTTGCAAATGTCCTCTGAGGTTGTGCAGCATTTAAACCACATGGGGAAAAATACATATGCTTGTACGCTTTCAAATTACCGAATGTTTATTCTTGGAGCCAACACTAATGGTCACTAATACCATCATGACTTCTAACTATCATCGATATCATTATATCCCTTCTTATAGGAATAAAAACTCATACTAAACAATAAGTTCTGGGTTGTAAAAGAGGATGTATTTTTGTACTTGCCTACAAGTTAAACAAATTCCCGTGCATTTGCTGCGTCATTCAATAGTCAGGAATTATGGTGGGTGCTAGCAGAAGCTGAGCTGTTTTGTAGTGTAGGGAATGGGTGTAGCAGTTTGGAGAAAGGGGCCTCTTGTACAGAAGGTCGACAGAACTTAAAAATATGCCTCAAAGGTAAACTCGTGTCACAGGGTGCCTCTGCACCACTTCAAGGTTTGCCTCTGGACTCCTGTGCAGTCTGGTTGAAGAGAGCCTCAGCACCCCAATGAAGTGCCCTAAACCAATGCTACCTACCTACCCTGTTTTAATTTTTTATGTCTCCACAAAAGACAGATAAGAGATGTGTCACAACACTATGCCACGATATAATATTTTATGGGCTTCTATTTTGTCTTCAATATTTCTTAGCAATATTGGCTAAATGTAACTTATTTGCATGCAAATAGCTCCAAAGATGTCAAAAGTCTGAATCGTATTTTATGTTATAGAGGAAATGTGATAATACATTTATTAAATTTAAAAAGGAAGTAAGACATACATATGTAGCATCCATAAAGGAAACATAAATTACGAGGAATAGAACACATAGCTTTTAAAAATAAAAATAACTTCTATGTCAAAAGCCTTGTGTGTGTGTGGGGGGGAGGTAGATGGGACCAGCTAGGAATCACACATCTGCCCTGTAGAATCAGTAGGCCTGACAGACAACCAAGGTCTGAATGCAAAATTGGCAGTAAAGGGAAATGCAGACCAAGTTGAGGAAGTGAGAAGATGGGCAGCGGTCCATGGGAAGGCTAGGAAATGACTTACAAGCTCCCCTCCTTCCACACCAGCACCATGGAACACCTAGGATATTGCTGATGCCAAGGCTTCCCGCTAGCCCCTCCCCAGAGGGCTGAGTCAAGACAGGGAGAGCAATGAAAATATGGAGAATGACACTTCCCAATCCTCACTCCAGCGGTGGTGGGCGTGGATAGCTCAGAGACTCACAGATGTTCAAAGAACTGAAAATACAATACTGCTAATCTCAGCTCTAAAAGTACCTATATTTCATTCTCTCCAAGGCTCAAACAACATCCAAGAAGAAGAAGGGGCTGGAAGAATGGAAGAGGTGGAGGTTAGAATGCAGTGTCCTGGTATATGTCTCCTGGTCATGAAAACTTTTATTCTTGAGCTCTCAGCAACATGCCTTTACCTACACAAGCCCTCACAAGATTGGGCCCTGGAACCTTCTGTCACGGAGTAGAGAAGGACTCTAAGACTCCATTACTCCCTCTAGACTGAGGCAGGGAGAAACACTTACTTTGGAGGTATAGCCAGCCTCTGGAAATGCTCCTATGAGCAACCCTAATTAAAAAAAAAAAACCCACGGGAAGAAGTACTATACATGAAAGTAGAAGCATGTTTAACTGGGAAGAGGAAGGGGATCAGTAGGAAAAGAGGTTAAGAAGGGTAATAGTGGGTGAACGTTATGAAAATATATGAATAACCCATATTATCTATAATTAACATATATTAATAGAAATCTTTGAAACAAAAGGCTATAATGAATATGGTCCTTTCATTTTCATGTGTGCTGCACAGAAGTGCTGTTTTTCTGTGACTTAATTTGAGATATTTTCAGATACACTAATAATAAAAAAAGGTCTATACTGTTCTGCACATGGATCATCAGTATGCAAAATGCACTAAATGACAGAAAAGTCCTGGTGGGTCAACCCTCTCCTACATCCTTCAGAAGATATTTATAAAACCATCTGCTAGCTCTGTACACTCTTTTATACCTTCCAGAAAATAATAATGTTTATAAAGTTTTTGTTAACCATGATTTCCTTCTAGAGCCGCTGTCTTAAAAGCAATCGGTGTACCAGGGAGGTTGTTGACAGATCTGCTATTTATAGCATTCAGGATGTAGTAGTTGCTTAATAAAGCCCACAGATATCCAGGGGAGCCAGAAACAAGCCTGTACACAGTACTGGAAAAAAAAAAAAGATTACTTTGTTTTAATTCCTAAGTAAAACAAAGAATTCTTTCCCATAATTCAAACAGGATGACTAATTTTGCTAGATTTCTAGTGAAGAGAAATCCTCTCTATTTTCTTGTGGTTGCCCACCATTCTCCAAGATTCAGCTTTTCACAAGGTTTCCTTTGGGGCTAGGGAGACGGCTCCGTCTTTAGGCAATGTGGTTGCCTGGCCAGCATGAGGGCAAGAGTTTGGATTTCCAATGCCCACATAAAAGCCAGTAATGGCAGCACAAATTTGTAACCTGACACTGGGGAGGCAGAGCTAGGAGGACCCCTAAGGTTTGCCAGCGACCTAGTCTAGCAGGCAGGCACTCCAGGCTCAATGAAAGAACCTGTCTCAAAAAATAAGGTGGAAGCCACATGGTGAGCAGAACCCTGACGCATCCTAGCCAAAGGCACAATGCTGAGCCACAGGGCTCCTCCCAGGTCACTAACAGTCTCTCCTAAAAAGCCACAATTTACCTTAAAAATATATAAATTTTTTATTTATACCTACTTGGTCTTAAGCAGTCAGAAAGAAAGCTATAGCTGGGAAGGAAACTACTTATTCAGAGGGACATCTGTGTCATTATCAAGGTTATGTCTTATTGGCCATTCTGATAATGTTTCATCTGCTTTACAAGACCTGTAAGATCAGGAATACATACAAGACCTATAAGAACAGGCTTTAGAAATGAACTTTGGGATCTTCATGGTGAAAGAGAATGACACCTATCATTTCTGGATCATGTGTGCTCAGCTGCTGTTTCACACTGAGATGATCCTGTGACAATCTAACTCCAGTTACCTGGGCCCTCTCAGTCACCCTCCAAGGCCTGAAAGTCTGTAAGAATGGGGACCCTAAAGAGCTCCAAGCCTGCTATGTGCCTCTTTGTTCTGATGCCTTGTTTTTAGTTTTCAATATTTTCTTCCAGGACTGTCTTCCCACATCCTACCGGTACACTGTGGGAGTCCTTTAGATAGAACCACTGGAGACGCTTCCCCGCTGCCACACCTGATGACCCCACTCAGCTCCACAAGGCCAGAGCGGTTTATCATACCAATTCCATAATGGTAGTTAAGGTTGGTCCTTCAGAAAGTAAAACTAGGGGTGTGTCCTTGAGCCTGTCCAGCAGTTTTTACTTACCTAGAGGTTGGAGAAGGATCTGATTTTTTATCTCTCGGCCTAAAGGAGTTCCACAGATCTGTTTTTCCATAAACAACCCGAGTCCCTCCCTATGGGAGTTCCCCCTTCCTAAAATTAAGATTCCTGGAAGTATTAAACCTACACCTAGCATTGTAGTTGGATAGCTGGGCTCCAAAACTTGGCATAAGAGTTGCTTAGCTCAGCCCCTGTTCCCAACCTATAAATGACCCCAGATATGGGTCTGTATGTGGGCTTGATCCTCTCCTACCTTCTCACGGGCAGGAGTTCTTCATACTCTCCTCCTTCCTTCTCTTCATCTAATAGTCTCTCAAAACTTAAAAAACCAAGGTGAAAAGTAATGAAAGACACCCGATGTTGACTCTGGCCTCTACAAACATGCACAAATGCATACTGCTCCCCACCGCCCAAACTGTTTCCATTAGCTAAAATGTATAAAGGAATGGCCGTTTAAGTCACAAAGCACAAACAGAGAAGCACGTGAGAGAGAAGAATGAGCCGCAGGTTAAGATGAAGGGGGCGGAAGCATCTTTTGAGTCTTGCCAAGCTGGAGAGCTGCCATGCTTCACAAGAGCACCCTTCACGGGATGCCCGCTTGTCCAAAGGTCTCCTTCAACTAACACGTTTTCAGCCCAGCATTCGTCAAATCTCTTCTTTTGTTAACATGCTGACAAGAGTTAGCCTGTCAGCTCTTAAAATGGCTGCAGCTGCAATCCACGCTGCTTGATGGAAATGTGCAAAGTGTGACTTACTCCCTTTCACAATGAATCTTGTCAAGTGTCCTGATCTCTACCTCACTGCCCCTCTTGTGGGGGAAAAAAAAATCTACCTTCCAGAAGCCTAACAAGCAGTAGTGATGAGTCCCTCATAATTCTGCTTCTAGAAATAAGTACATCACGCTAGGACGCGGCCACCACTGCACAGAGAGATACAGGTGACTGCTGACTGAACAGCAGTGTGAAAAGGCCAACAAGTTTGTAAGATGGGATCCCAACAACCAGACCTAGCAGCTCATTTCAGGTTAACAGAGGGAGTATCTTACACCAGGCACTGCGATGGCACTAGCCAGTCAACTCTCCTGGAGCAAGTGGACAGGTGAACACGGAGTAGTTTCCAGCTGAGAAGTGGCGAGGAGGAATGGTGAGAGCTCCCTCTGAGTTACCTTATAGAACATCTCTGAAGAACTGCATACCAACCCCTCCGGCTCTCGCTTTGGCTTCACTGAGCGAGTCCCCATCTACCCTGAGTGGAATCATCTTCCAGGACCACGTGCTTCACCCCCTCCTCAAAACTGAATCACCTGCTTGTTTCAAACACCGAGGCATCCTATTGCAGTCTTAAAAGCCTATAGAATGGATGAGCCTTCTCTACTGTCGTTGACCTACACCCAGAACGATGTGAGGAGATGCTTAGAACATCAAGGTCACTGAAAGTTGTCCACAGATGGGCTTAATGATGAAACATTCCTGTAGTTCCCTAGT
This sequence comes from Zapus hudsonius, assembly GCA_004024765.1. NCBI lineage: Eukaryota > Metazoa > Chordata > Mammalia > Rodentia > Dipodidae > Zapus > Zapus hudsonius. Next base: position 30,750 of record PVHP010016139.1, on the reverse strand, counting down.
TCTCCACTGCTCTCACTTAGGTAATAGGTTAACTACATAGAGAAACAGGATAAAAGGAAAGTTCATTGGCATTTCAAATGCCAAACCAAAACAAAATTATGTTTATGACAAAGACAAGTATATACACATATCACATATACACATCGTGCATTCATATATCTTTTATATATACATATACACATTCCTACACACATATGACATATTTATTTTAATTAAAAGGAGTATATGAGAATAGAGAGATGGCTCAGTGGGTAAAGTGCTTGTGTGCTTGCTATGGAACTACGAAGACCTGAGTTCAGATCCCCAGAAACCACATGAAGAGCTGCGCACGGTGAAGCATAGCTGTAATCCCTCCATTGGGATCCCCCAGGACTTGATAGTTAAGTCTAGCTGAACCAATGAGTCTCTGGCTCTGTAAGAAACCCTGTCTCAAAAAGTGGGCTGGAGATGGCTCAGCGGTTAATGCGCTTGCTTACAAAGTCTAATAAACAGGATATGATTCCCCAGGACCCACATAAAGCCAGATGCACAAAGTGGCGCACACATTGTGAATTCATCTGCAGCAGCTGAAGGTCCTGGCACATCCATTCTCTCTCTCTCTCTCTCTCTCTCTCTCTCTCTCTCTCTCTCTCTCTCTCTCATTGCAAATAAATAATGAATATTTTTTAAAAGATGCAGAGTGATTAAGGAAGACACCTGGCATCAACATTTGGCTTCCACACACATGTACATATGCATGCATACTTGCACACAAATGTGCACTCACACACATACGCATCAGAAAGAGAGAGGGGTGTGTGCATCCTAAATGAAAAAAGGCAAAGAAGTACCTATTAGAAACACTAAAGTTTTAGGAACCAGGATCTAAAACTAACGCACTGAATCTGAAAATAGCTGTTTAAAAAATTATGAGTGCCACAAATAAACTGACAAACCCATGTTATCCCATGTATAATTTTTTAAAAAGTAGACAAGACCCTGACCATATTTTCTCTGATAGTTGGGAGCATACTATATAGTCATGAAAAGGCTCCTTAAAATAAGTGAAACTAGTTGGTTTCCACTACATGAGGCTTTGGTAAAATATATCCTTTTGAAGAGCCTTAAATTTTAAAAATCAGTATATATTAACATGGTGAAACACAACAGTGGCAATTTTGTATGGATGTTTTGGATATTTTCTTTTTATGACTAACAGTTTGACCTTGTGTCTTATTTAGCTAACAGTCCATGTTTTGAGCCAGTGTGATAAAGTAATGTTAGCTGTGATGTGAGAATAAGAGGCCAGAAAAGCTAAAACATGGGAAGTCGTCGATATGCTCTCCTTTCCAAGGACGAGAAAAGGGGAGAAGTCATAGCACAGCCCTGCCTTCAGCAGCTCAGGACAACCACAGACTCATAGAGACATCCTTAGAAGCAACAAATGGAGTGCTGGGTGGCCCTAGAAAGTGGACAGTGACACTGAATGGTTACTTAAGCTATACATTTAGCTATAGAGGTGATAAAGTTTTACACACACACACACACACACACACACACACACACACACACACACACACAAAGCCAAATAAAAAATGCTCGCAGGAGACATAATGCTTAGATTACACTGGCCCTAAAAAGTAGGGTGGAGAGAAGAACATATACACTGTGATGGTTAGGTTTTGTTGTCAACCTGATCTTTTTAATTATCTTGGGTAGGTCTCTGAGGATGTTTATAGGAAGGCAGCCTCTCAGTAGGGGGCAGGATGTAAAGAAGTTCAAAGAAGCTAGAACTAAACATCCTTTCTTGTGTGGGCAGTGCAGGAAGGAAATTCCAGAGACTCAGGAAGCCATTGTCTGGGGAAGGGTTGCAAGACCCCACCCTAAGCCTATATAAAGGGGAAGAGATTCTCTCCTTTGCCCTCCTGCCTGTTTGCTGTTGAGTGTGTAATGTTGGTGATGGGTTTCTCTCTCTGCTTGGACCTGTGAAAGAGGACCAGCCTCTTTCACTTTTGTTGGACCTCCCCTGGATCTGTAGCTTGAATAAATCGTTTCCGCCCATAAACTGTGCCTGGTTTGGAGATTCATCCCAGCGACGTGTGGCTGACTACGACATGCACCAAATACATTACTGCTTAAAATTGTTGTGCATTCACTTTCAAATAACTAACAATAAACTGAACCACAGCAATATACCTCTCCTTTATTCAGAATCCTAGCTATAGCTTAAATAAACAGAAATCATTTATACAGTGTGTAATGGTGATTAATTACCTAATAATGTCTCTGAAGTACAACAAACCCCGTGAACTCACAAATTAATCTCTAAATGAAATTCAAGTAAGTAGCACTTTCAGATGCAATGTATTCTAATCCTTGGTAAATTATCAATTGATCTATAATAAATTAAAAAGTTGTTAACCAGAGTGATAAGCAGTGTTTCCTCTATTCTTGATTAGTAGGAGTTTGTTTGTGTATTTTCTGCATACTATCACATACAGGATTTCTAAAAGACACCTTAGGAAGCTAACCACTGCATAGCTTTGCATTTACTAATGGAAAATTAGAATCATAGCTAAACAACTCATGATGGCAATAATTAACAAGAGGAACAAAATGAACAATGATCTGTTACATGGCAATTATATTTTCACACATTTTCATTAACTAAACAATTCTAAGGCTATGCTATCTTTGCATTTTTTTAAAAAGATTGAATCTGTAATAGCTGTACATAGCTACATAGCTTATGAAACAATAAAGTATATCCTATACTTAGGTTATCTCAAAACTACCACAGCATTGTCTCAAAAAAAAAAAATAATCTAAACCATGCTAAATGCTGCTTTTAGAATTTGAGTGTACTTTCTGCCCCTTCCCCTACCCCAGGAGGGATCCAGACAGCTTAGCTCTTGCTAGGCAATTGTTCTTCTGAGCTACATTCCGAGAACTTTTTGTGTACTTACTTTTAACCCTATTTTTCTTCTTGTGCTCCTGATTGAAGGCTACAATTTATAGGCACAGACCCAGTGGCCCAGCACAGTTTCATTGAGTAGTGTATGTGTTTTGTGTGTGGGGGGGGGGTGGCCTTTTGGATACTAAGAAAAAGATAACAGAAGGTTCTTAAAGGAAGGTGTCTTTTTACGATCATTTAGCTACTCTCTAGTAGTTGGGATTTTTTAATTGGTTGTGAACATAGAGGCAGATTAAAATCTTGAGTATTTTTTTCTAATTCTTCTTTGTGTAGATGTCTAGAACTACACTAGACTTCAGCCCTAGGGATAAGCATTCCTTGGGATAAATGATCACCTTAGAGGAGAGGAGCTAGGTTACAATGGGCAAGGGCAGAAGACAGAACAGCTGGGGGTGGGTGGGTGGTAGAAATGGAGGAAGAAAGAGATGGGAACAGGTTGGTGCCGGGAGGTGCTTCCCGTGACCCCCTTTAACCTGAAGCCAGGACTGTGCACATGACAGTGCTGTGACTTCAGCTGGCCTCTCCTTTCCTTTGCTGCTTTTACATTTCTTCTTCAAGGTTATCTTCTCACTAGAATTAACCCTTCTGAATAACAGGGTGATGCTTTCCTCGCATTCTCTACAGATTTTATAAACAAACTGATGAACAATTTTGTTCACAACACTTGTAATTCTTTGCATTCACAGAATGATAAAATATGATCTGAACTCACTGTGCCTGGTGAGTTTCCTTAAATGTCATGAGTATTCAACCAATTTAACATCTTTAAAATTCTCTAAACAAAATTGGCAAAAATGCCTTTGAACATGTCAAGTAAAAATATTCTCCAAATAACAAAGACAATTACCACCTGTAGTTTTTAATAAAACATTTTAAAATGCTATGTGTTAACTGCCACTAAGAAGAAAATGTCATATGATAATTTTAAAAAATAATGTTTATAAACATCATGGATATAAGTTTGCTATTTTAGAACATCATCAGAGTTTACTTACTATTTATATGTCTCAGAGCGGATATATTCAAAAACATGGGAAACGCCAAGCTGAAACTGGTCAGCAATTGGGGTAACCCAGGGATTGTTCTCTGCTTTGAAGACCTGCTTCTGACCAGTTAAATCCAAGTTTCCTGAAAGATAAAAGGAAGACAAAGAATTGGAAGGCCATTCTCATGCAATCTAGATCAGACTTATGAAGTCCTACTTAGTAACCACAGTGCAATCCTAGGTATTTTAGGGATCATAACATTTCATATTTTTAAATTCTATTTACTTAGTATGTGCTCATGTGTTGGCACATGTGTGTTCACGGGTGTGAGTGCAGGCACATACATGCCACAGTACACAGGTGGGAATCAGAGGACAATGTTCAATTCAGGTCAGTCTTTACCTTTCACCTCATTTTGAGGCAGGGTCTCTAGTTATTGTTCATGAGCTTTTGGAAATTCTATCTCCATCTCTCTTCTTGCAGCAGTAATTCACTGTGATCACAGAAGCCTACCACAACTTCCAGCTTATTAGATGTGGTCTTGGGAACCAACCTCAGGTACTCAGAGGTTGTGGCAATGCTTGGTCCATAGAGCCATTACCCTAGCCCCTTTATTTTATTCCTTAAAATTTCTCATCACATGCCATCAATGGTACACAAGCACAGTCAATGAAAATATCATGGTTCAAGAAATTAATACCAAATGGAGGGAGGAGAGGAGAAAGGGAAGGAAGAAGGGAGGGAAGGTAGAGAAAAAGGAGAGCAGAGCTCCTGGAAGGAATTCTTCTCAGTGTCACAGTATATTCCCTTATCCTTCTAGGAATTCACTACAGAGACTGAAACATCTTGCTCAGGAAGGAGAACAAACATCAAAGCCTCTGGAGTTCTATCTGGACAACATCAAGGTGCACTTCTGCTTGTGTTGGTGGATCAAAACCCAGTCTCTCAGCAGTACATTTTCCTCCTGCAAAGCAGAACACAAGCTGAAGGAAGATGAGACTGTTCCCCAAGTAATCATGGCATCACACAAGCAGCACACACCCTTATCAAAGCAGCCATGAGTGGGACTCATTAGATGGTGACGGTGGAGGCTAACATTTGTATCACTCTAATCAGTTTGCAAACTGCCCTCTTTTATTCTTTTAAATATTTATTTGAAAGGGGAGAGAGAAAGAGAGAGAGAGAGAGAGAGAGACCAGAATGAATTTGAGATGCATGGGTCATCTTGTGGATCTCGCTTTACTGGGGTTCTAGTGAATGGAACCTTAGGCTTTGCAGGCAGCATCTTTAACCACTGAGCCATCTCTCCAACCCCAAACTGCCCTTTAAAACCACTTCCTCAGTTAATTCTCTAGCCACCCCCAAGGTCACTTATTGACATCACTTTATAGGTGAAGAAATGGAAACTTGGGGATATCTGAAAATGTCAGCATGAGGGTGTGAACCTGATACCAAGCCTTGTTTTATTTCTAGCAACAAAGCAGTCAGCTTCCTGCCGTGTATGACGGTGAAGCTGGGGTACTGATGGAGCACTGTGGCCACATCAACTTCTCGCTCAATGGTCACTGCCTGCTAATGGTGGGGTTGGTGGGTTGGCTTGTTTTCCTTTTTGGAAACACGGCAAAGGAAGAGAGTGGAACAATTTTCTGTAGAGCCCTTGTCTATGACAGACAGAGTCCAAGAGAGAGAAGATACAGCAAAGATGCACGTGACTTCACCTGTACACTCACTGTAGGCGTCTCCCTACAAGTTCTGCTCTGCAAGTCCAGTTTACAGCTCCTGGCCTACAACACAAGGTGATTTGAACACAGACATATAACATGTTTGTCCTGTTCTGGAGGACTTCAGACAGGACAATGGAAATGGATTCTGGGAAATGAGTATAGGTACCATGGCACAAATCATTTCCTAGCTGCCCTGAGTGCTAGGAATGAACAGATAAATGGACAAGTTTCTAGGAAGTGGATATGTCTTCAACCAAAAGGAAAGATACCTTGAATCTTCCTTCTGTTTGTTAAATGGACTTCTAAAGGTTTAGAAAAAAGAAAAATTACTACCATTTCACAAACTGCTTTAAAAGAAATAGGTATTACTAATATTAGGAGAGTAATTCATCATACCTTTCCAAACAAACTCAAGATTTGTTGGTGTGAAATGCAAAAATAAGCAGACACATTTCTGTCCAAGATTATCAATACTGTCAATTTCCTCATCCTAATGGTTAGACATGACGTGTGAGATATCAAATCACTTGGGCAGTTAATGAGCTTGAGTCGCTGCCACAAGTCAGGAAGCTGCCTGGGATAAATGAGAGTCCAAGGCTTACATGTATGCCTCTCAGGTGAGCGTGTAACATGGGAAATGATGTTGTGGGCAAGGGCTGACATTGATTTGGGGGTTCTCTGCACTTGAGGAGGGGGCCTTTGCCTTTCCTAGAGTCAAACTGGTCTCTTGCTTATATTTTTACCAACACATTCATCTAAGAAATAACTTATGCTTACATATTGTCATCTTTCTGTTTCTAAGCTCATCCTACTCAGCCAGGAATTGACTACAGAAGAAGTAACAGAGACCCCTGGACAAGTATGCATATTGTAAAGTAGAGGAGGGGGGGCGGGAGGAGGAATAAAAGTTATAACTTGTAGATTTATGAAATTAGTAAGTGAATCAGTTCCTAACTAAGGGAAATCTGTCTAAATGACCTTCCCTTTCATTCCCTAGCACTGAGTACCCTGGAGAAATATAGTCTGAATTTCTATTCGATAAAATTCTGTTCTGCAGACCAAGCACCTGAGACATTCCAGCATTTAAACGTTATCATGTTATTATGAATTAACTCAAATGCAGTGGTTTGATTTTGATGTGTGCTAAATGGGGATCACAGAAATGTGACTTTTTTCCCCACTTTGTGGATTGGAGCACAAGAAGAAAAGGTAGCTATGAATGGAGCACAAAGTATTTTGGACCACATTGTGTTTTCAGGGCCCTTGGTCAGTGTGACAGCAACATGGACCAGGGAAAGAGTTCGGAGTGAGATACACCTGACAAACCTCAGCTATTTACTGTTCAGGAAACTTTCTCTGGGCTGTATTATAAGCACCCTTCTGACTTGCTTCAATAATCTAAAAGCACAGGCATAAGGCAGGCATGGCCACTCATACCTCTAATCACAAAAAGAGGTTGGTGGAAGAAGAAGGGTGATGAGTTTGAGGCCATCCTGGACTACAATAGTGAGTTCAAGGACTACACAGCAAAACAACCTAAAACAACCCCACAGGGGTGGTGTGAATTCAGGTTTCAATGCAGCACAGGGCAATGTAAAACACAGGTGGGTCTCTGCAGGAAATGAGAGTCTGCATCTGATACCAAGCACCTATAAATGCACTATGGCATGGCCCGCCTCTAGTTAACTACCCACCAGTGTGTTACTAAGTGTGCAGTCTTTAATGGTAATCCTCTGAACAGAATGCACTAAAGTTCTATGCTCCCTGACTGCCACACATGGAAGACAGACCTGAGGGAGTAATGCCAAGAAGCGTCATCCATGCCCTTCTGTCTGAAGCCGATACCCCCTGGAGGTCTGTCAGTCTCCAGTGATGCCTCTATTTGGTGCTGTCAGTGGAGACACAGGCACAGAGGACTGCTAATGACTTCTGCGAACTGGAGCACATGGGGAGGGGGCGGCAAAGGAGTCCTACACTGATGGCTGACAGAGAGGGAGAGCAGAAAGGACCAGGAGCTGCTCACAAGCACCTTCATCTACTTCACTTTGAACCCATCTGCACATGGCACTGAGTGACATGGATAGATGTGGGTGGGTGTCTGGGTTACTAGCTACCCCATTCTCATTTGCTCATTTTACTAAGAAACAATGCTACTCGATCAAGCATGCAGAGGCTTCAGAGAGCTCCAGGGACTGAGGAGTCTAAGAGAATGATTCAAGTTCGTGGAGGGGGATAGAGAACAACAGTGTCTCCCTGGATGCCATTTATAATGAAAACCATGCTGAATGTCCACAACAAACCTTAAAGGAGGAAACAATTACCTATAATCAGGATGGAAATCACACACACACACACACACACACACCTAACAGCAATGCCTCTTCAGAGTTATGATGAGGGCCTGGCATGAAGGCATGAGCTTCTTGGATTTTTCAACTTAGTCACTGGTGGCTAACACAATCCATACACCCATGCAGCCGGAATCCTCCCAGCAATCTATCTGTCTCTAACTTCTCTTACCTCATCTGCTCCAGCCTGGCATGCAACAATTTCAGAAGAGGCTAATATAATTAGAGTAAAGCTGGGCCATTATGCTGGGAGAAAAGATGACACCCGTCTTATACAGGCCTAGCAACAAGTTCCCATTGCCTCAGCTAAGCTTGTCTGTCAGCTGTCTGCGGTAGGCTCCCTTTGAAGTAATAGCATGCAGGCAGCATCTCGCCCTGCTGTCAGTCAGCCTGCAATCGTCCTCACCCTGCATGCTTCAGTGCATCCAGCGAGGAGCCCTCACCCATCCCCTTTATTAGAAGGCTGAGCAGCGCTCCGGTGGTGTTCTAACAAGGATCAGGCAGCAGGATTAAGCACTGTGACAAAGAGGATCTAATAAGCTCGAAAGTGGTGCATCTACAGACACGCTGGCTGGCTCGCAGACATACGCTCACGTTGCTCACTCCTCAGTCGGGAGCACGGGCCACTGGGGAAGCCAGGCAGTGCCGTGATTAGCGGTGACCCTCTGACCGATGCTGCTATGAAGATCATATATCACTCAGAGGCTTATTCTGCAATTGCAAATTGGATTTTCCATTTTATTACCTGCAAAAGGACCACATACGCTTCTTTTCCAAGCTTCCAGTACAGCCAGCTTGGCCATGCAACGGTAATTGTGTAAACTCTAAATCATGCAAAACGATCATTCTCCTTGCTGGTTAGAAATGTGATTGAATGCAATAGGCAACTGAGGCCCCATGAATAAGCTGCTCATTTGCACTTATGGAAATTGGCTGTTTCTGTAATCACATTGTGAGGATTCTTCCTGAGCACTCACAGTCCTGACACACGTGGCCGGGGGCATCATTTATCACTTGGTAAGCAACTGGGGGATGGGGCAAATTTTTCACGTCATCAAAGCAACATTTCCTCCCTTCCCAATTTCAAAATCATGCCATGGAGAGCATTTAAATTAATGTACTCTAAAAGCCAGACTTTCTCCTGCACTCATAAAGATCTAAGACCACGGTCTAACAAGGTAAAATAGAAGGCATGGCTGATTGGATAGTCTATCATTAGAATACTAGATATGCCCAAATCCAGATACTTACCTGCTCGTGACGGGATCTAGATGGCACACTGTGACAGATGAGATATCACCCTTGTTCTGCAGAAATCCCTGCATGGAGCTAACAGAAATGATGCCAATACAAAATAATAGCAGCATTTATGGCAGCTCCATAGAGAAAGAGATAGCCTACACATAAATCTCTGCAATTTTTATTATAATGTGTTACCCTAGTAATTATAGAAATGTGTGAGTATGGCTAATGGTTAACTATGACAAATTCCTATATTTACAGTGTTTACTGAGTGAAAAATGATAAGGCCTACGAAATGATGCTCATACTGTAATAGCAAATATTTATAATAATTACACTTGGGAAATAACCAGACTGCTCATAGCAGGTGATAAGCAGAGTAAGGTATGCAACAGTCATCATATGAAATACTATTTAATAATTAAGTAGACTTATTTGTATTTGTATGAACTGACTTGAAAAGAGGTCTACACTACATATTATATATAGAGGTCTATACTATATGTATGTATATATATATACATATGTAGTAATTGAGGGCATAATAGTTTCTTATGATGCAATTTTTGAACAAAAAATAGAATAAAAACAATCCTATGATATGTATGTAAATAAATGCCCATGTGAAAAAGAAAGAGAAGGAATACATCACAGCTTGTTAATGTTGGTTCCTCAAAAGAGAGAAAATTAAGGTGAGTCAGGAAATTGAACCAGTGAGAAAAGTGATAAAATATCAATTTTCTCTTTCAAAAATTCCATGTAACAGTAAGCGTGGCTGGCTAATTTTGATAATTTAAAAAAGATTAAAGATTACAAGATGAAAGTACATTGAAAAGTATCAAAAACAAATTCAAAATGCATGCTGCACACTAACTGCTACAGAAGAGAGCTTGCTGTTTAAGGAAGCATGATCCTCTTGCCTTGACCACGGTGCTGGAGGCCCACACTCTTCTGTCTGCATTAGGGATGACGATCTATCAAACCCTAAATGAATTGAGAATCTAGGTCTGAGGTTGCTTCTCTTTCTGCACACCATCAGTGCAATCAAAGTAAGCAGAGACGTCCCCTGACAGCTCTCAAATTTATTCTGCAGGGAATGCAAGGCCACACTGTCATTCTGGCAATTGTCTGCTTAGCCTTTCTGGCAACCCATTTTTTAAAATGGGCATTCTGTTCATTTCTGGTGTGCAGTACATTGCTACTTTATAATAATGCTGAAATAAACTACGGCTCTGAGGGAAATCGTGTAATTTAAATTAAAAAAGATGAAAACAAACAAACAAACAACCATCTTGCCTAATGGCTCCCAACAGAAGCAGCACCTGAGTTATGGTGTGTGTTGCTGCAGATAGGTCAGAAGTCTGCTTCCCAAAGAAGAAAAATTCCACTTTACATTGTTTCCAGCCTACGCTCTTCTTGGCCATCTGATATCTGTGATCCAGCGTGAGGTGGGAGAGAAGGAACTCACTCGCAGCAATGAGCAGGGAACATTCCCAATGCACACCACCACAATGGCTTTATCTTGCAAATGGATATACCTGCTAATAAATAATTCATGCTTCAAACCTGGCATTCCTTTAGGATTTCTCTATCATTCTTCTAAATGTGGGAGGCAATCCCATTTTTGCTTTCCAGATTCCCGTTCCATTGTTCATGTAATGTCAGGTCTGATAGAAATAAGCCCAGTGGTCCTGGCTCCGGTTTCACACAAACCATTCACTGACTTTGTGACCAGGAGACTGGCTGAGTTTCAGTATCCTTGTCCACCACGTGAGGAGAATAATATCAATGGATGGAATTGTAAATGAGATCCAAGGACTGTACATGAAATGGTTCTATGAACTGAAAAGCATCGTGGAATTATAGAACATTATTTCACTATTATTTTAATTGAAACTTGCAAAAGAGAATAATTATGTATATGAAGAACTACCTAAAGCAGGAGTGGGACCCTCAAGGAATATATAACATAGCAAAATTGAAGGCCAACTTTACAAGGTGGACTTCTTCAGAGGAAAGAGACTTGCTAATAGTCTTAAAGATCTTTGATCAAAAATCAGGCTTAGGTGTTGCTTGCACACCTGTATTCCCAGCACTCAAGAGATTGAGAAAAGTGGATTATGCGTTCAAGTTCAGGCTGGGCTACAAAGCAGCTCCAGGCCCGTGTGGGTAACACAGCAAGACCCTGTCTCAAAATAAAGTGGGTCTGGGATACAGTTCCTATAGGACTGAGAGGCTCATTTCGTAGTTTCCCATGAGCTTGCTCATCACGATCCTCCCCCTCCAATTCCCATGCTCACCAACCCAGCACACTACATGACTGACTAGCTGGAGCAACAGTGGCATTACCAGAATGGAGGGAACCAACTGCTCTCCTACCGATCAGATCTGAGACCTGCTCCATGCGAGTGAATACATGCCTGGTACTAAAAACTACCAACAACCTATGGTAGCAAACATGGACCTTAGAGGGGAAGCCAATACTGTTGACTGACTAAATGGATATGCTAGGCCCATAAAACTGCCCTCTGAATATTTAAGTTTATCTCCACAGATTAGTGCTTACTGCACCTACAGTCCGAGAAACTTCTCTGTGCAGATAGTAATGACTGCTAGGGAGACTCAAAATGCAGCAGTGATGCAAGCGAATTAAAGTTGAGTGCTAGCACTAATTAGGACCTATCAGACCACCTTCAAGTCTCAGGAAACACAGAGCCAGAGGATGGGGAGGGGCACTTGGGATCCTAGCTTCTAGACACAAAGACATGCTCACATTAGGACCTCCTGACCTCCACAAAAATGAGCTCATCACCATTTTGACATGAATGATGGAAGGGGGATGTCCTTAAAACAGAAGGAGGTTCTTGTTGTAAAGAAGAAAGAGTTCAGTGAAGGGGGATGGGTGAGGTGCAGCACAAAAGAATGTATTGGGTGCTCACTTCAGCAGCCCATATACTAAAAGAAGGTATTGGGACCATACTGTGATAAAACTGCATCACCTTCATGTATGTAATTATCAATAAAAAAATCCCCCAGCTTATGGGGCTACTGAAGGCATCCTTCCATACTCTTGGGAGACCAGAAATGTCAATACAAGGTAGTCTCAGATACCCTGGAAACCCAAGAAGAAGTCTGATTCATGCAACATAACAACAAAAATGTATGTTCAAAGGTAAGTATCGTATTGTTACTCTTTATAGGATCAACAAACCAGTTTTCACAGCTGCTTAAATCAAATATATAGAATCTGCACCTTAAGGATAAAGCTTTTCCGGGTTATTTTAGTATTAAGTTAACACCTTATCTCAGACTCCTTTAACAATTCCCCCCAGCAGTAACAGTTACTATGTATAATTAATGACTAGTGTGACTTAATTGCTTTGTGATAGCAGAGACAGGAACCATTTGTTTTTCCCTTCCTAGAATGTCGTCTAGTCTTAACTAATCCCTACGGTGGAGGAATAGGCTCCCTTTGCCATCCACATCACTGTTATTATTCCATGGCGCACTTTTGAGGTGAGAGCTACACCATGCTTCTAGCAAAACTTGTACTAATGAGAGCTGTGACCAGGAAGTATTGGAAGAAACTATAGAAAATATTAACCCTACTCATCGATGAGATAAGAAAGAAGATCTAGACACTTATTCTATGAATAAACCAGTACAGGCAGACATGACAGGTAACATTATGGTGTAAAGGCAGAGGCATATATCCTCTCACTAACTATATTACTTTTGAACAGCTGTGACCAAAATAACTAACAGGGAAATAGCCTAAGGGAGGAAGGACTTGTTTTGTCTCATGGCTTCAGAGGGTTTAGTTTTCACAGTGAGAAGGATGGCTCAGCAGATCCTTTTATACCGCGGCAGGCTAGGAGGCCAGGGACCCACCTCCAGTGACTTGATTTCTTCAGCTTGTCTCTAGTTTTGATAACCTTCTCATATAATGCCATGATCTGGGGATCAAACACTCAAATCCTAAGCCCATAAAGGACATCACATTTTTGAACTGTAACACTTGTAATTCCCATGTATCATTCTTTCAAGCTGAAAGCATGTAATTCGTGGGGTGATCAAGATTCTGGAAATGGACACATTCCCTACACTGCTGGTTAGAGCCCAAATTGATGATGGTTTTCTGAAATACAAATTGACAGTAAGAACTGTAAATGTTTTCATAGGGATTGATTACCTGCTTGGGACCCTTCTGTTTTATAGCTTTGCCTTATCTCCTTCTGGTAGTCTTCAAACAAACAAACGAAAAAAAACTTCATAGCATTTGACTTCGTGACTTGATCCTAGTAATAATTTTATGCTAAGAAAATGATCATATTCCAAATAATTTACAATTATGAATTTTGAATTTAGTTTTGCTTGTATTCTTTCTGGGACAACTGGATACAACTCAATGTCAAACTCATGGAAGGTATAATATATAGTGTATGATTAAAAGCATATTCAAAGGAAATTTAATGACATGGGCTAATGGCCATAGTATAAAAGTGAGGGCTACAAACGGGCTATAAAACAAAGTATGATCACAATTTTAAAAGCCTAAGTATATACACAAATGTATAGAAAAAAAGACTGGAACAGATACATAAGTATATAAGCTTATGAATGAAGGAAAGACCAGAAATACATAAATTTATAACTGGTTACTTTGGATAATGAAATCATGAATGTTACATTTTTCTGCTTCTATTTGGGTACACAAAAGCTGAGTCCTGAGATACATATTTAAGCATTTTTCAAGAGGCTCTGTGTATTTTTCTCTTTTGATGTCTATGTCCTTGCTGTCATATCCAAACAATCATCTTCAAATCAAATGTCATGAAGCATTTGTCCAATGTTTTTGTCAAAATTGTGTAGTTAGCTTCAGGCCTCTACAACTTAGTTGAGTCCATATTCATTCTTTCTGCATGTGCACATACTTTTCCCAGTATCATTTGTTGAAAAGACTGTTTTGAATTAGCATTCTAATAAATCCTTTTGACTAGTATTTGTTATTCTTTTTGCTATTGTTTTTTAATAACAGCCATTCTGACTAGGATGGGATGAAATTTCTATGTAGTTTTGATTTGCATTTCTGTGATGAGTAAAAATGTTGAAGCATTCTAACAAGAAATGTTAGTAATGATCTGGAGAAAAGGGGTCCTCATACATGGACGGAGGGAAGGTAAATTAATACTATGGAAAATAATATGGTGGCTCATAAACAAACAAACAAACAAACAGGGCTGGAGAGAGAACTCAGCAGTTAAAGGTGCCTGCTTGCTAAGCCTGACAGTCCCAGGTTTGATTCCCCAGTACCCATGCCCAGATACACAAAGTGATGCAAACATCTAGCTTTTTTTTTTTTGCTGAGGCAGGAGGCCCAAGTGTGTCCATTCTCTCTCTCTCTATTTCTCTCTCTCTCTCTTTCTCTCTCTCTCCCACCCTCTTTCTGTCTCTGTGTATGTCAGATTACATAAATAAATATTTTTAAAAAGCAAATAGATCTACCATATACTATCCCACTTCTAGGTATATAACTGAAGGAAATGAAGTTAGCATACATGAGATAATTGTATACCCATGTTTCCTGTGGCACTATTCGCAATATTTTAAACTATGGAACAACCCTGGGTTGTTCAACAATTGAATGTATTATCTATCTATCTATCTATCTATCTATCTATCTATCTATCTATCTATCTATCAATCATCTATCTATCATCTATCAACCCTGGGTTGTTCAACACTTGAATGTATTATCTATCTATCATCTATCTATCTATCTATCTATCTATCTATCTATCTATCTATCTACCTATCATCTATTTATCTATCATCAATCTACAGCATATGTACAAATGGAATATTATTTAGCCTTAAAGAATAAAACCCTAGAGGCTGGAGAGATGGCTCAACACTTAAGGTGCTTACCTATAAAACCTAATGACCCAGGTTCACTTCCACAGTACCCACGTAAGGCCAGATGCACAAGGTGATGGGTGCACCTGAGTGGGTAGATGCCCTGGCGTGCCCATTCTCTCTTTATCTGTTCCTCTCTCTCTCTCTCTTCCTTGCTCTCTCAAATAAATGAATAAAGCCTTGTAATTCACAGGAAAATGGATTAAACTAGACATCATCATGTTAAAAGAATTAAGTCAGATAAAGAAAATCAACTATTGCTCATTCTCTCTTGTGTGGAAATAAAGACATAAGCATAGGAGAGAGACAATCAGAGAAAGGAGTAGGGAGAGGAAATGAGGACTCCATAAACTATGTCTGCATGGAAATGCTATCGTGAAGCCCATTAATTTGTACAATTAGTGAGTCAACAATTATAATTAGAAACCATCTGACCACATGAGAGTTTATTTCTGGAGTCTCTATTCTATTTCATTGATCTCTGGTCTGAGTTTATGCCAGCACTCCTCTGCTGGGCTTCCTTCTGCTGTACTGAAGATGGAACCCATTGCCTTGCTCATGCCAGATAAACACTCCACCACTGCCTCACAAGGTTTTAACTACTGTACCACTGTGGCAAGTTGTAAAACCAAGAAGCATGCTCATGACTCCTTTGCTCTTTTTCCAAAGTGTTTTGATCATTTGGATTCACTTGAATTTCATATGAATTTTAATGGGCTTTTATATTTATATATAAAGTATCTTTGGGATTTCGACAAGGATTCTATTAAACCCATAGACCGTTTATAGGATATAAGTTTATTAATGTGTCAGAACAGGTATTTTCCACAGGCTACATTAATAGAGGCAGGCACTTCCCTAGTCAACAGTCAAAACACCAGCAAAAGAATGCTTTTATTTAATCTGATAATTTATGTAGCTTTTAATGAATAAGATCTCATGCAATTCTATGTTGAACAAACCATCATTTTTAAAAGAATGAATTTCGTTAGTACAGATTCATTTAGGAAAATCACCACTCAAAGAGAATGGAAGCTACTACCTAGGGCGATATTTCAGTCATGGGAAAGGCAGAAAGAGGAATAGGTTTATGTCTTGGAGGGCGTGACAGATAAGTCTTCCTGGGCAGGTGGGTGCCAGGTCAAGGTACAGGTGATGAACAGATGGTATCAAGAATACAGTGTCTTGTGGGAGGGTGAGATCTATTAAAGAGTAAAGTGGATTCTTTTAATTTAGTTTTTCATAAGAAAACTTCTAGACTGTTACAGCACAATAACCATGAGTCACATTTTACCATGGACATCCCGAGCATAAGTTTCCAAGAGACCATAGGGGTGTGGCAAGGCTGCTTTCTTATAGAGGTGAGGTGAATGCTCCTTTGGTCCCTATCTCTTGTCAACTCCCCCATGACTCAATATCTCACCAAGGAAGACTGCTCAGCTGAGACAAGCAGACCCTACTTTGACCTTTAATCGATCTGCATCCTCATGCACAAATACATTAACTACTTTATGATGTCAAGAGGTCACTGCAGATGCACAGAAGGCTAAAGCCTTTTAAGGAGCATTAGATGGCATGAGGCGTTATCAAAATTTAATTTCCAATATATGTAAAAAGAGGAAATAATTTACTAGATAAAATCAAGGAGATAAAAAGCCAAACAAATACAGACTGATACAATCAGTCTGAATATGATCACATAATTTTAACAATAATCATCTCAATAATGTTCCCAAAAGGCAAAACCTCACCTTTCCAATGTCTAACCTCATAAACGCCACCAGGACTAGTGCTGAGGTTTAAGAGCAGCTGCAATGCAAGACAGGCCCTGGTTCAAAGGGAAGTACAGAATGAAACTAACTTTATTTTTTATTTATATATAAATACCCTTGAATCCAATTTTATTAAAGGTTAAGTAAGGGATCAACCCTCTACACAGAACCTAAACTTAAGTTATATGTAAAAGTGGCTTGTTTCAGCTTTGCTTCACACTCCAGAGCTTACATTTTTATTACTTTGGTGCAGTGTGTTATATTCTCTGCAGAGGGTGTGGGTATTATGTCACATAAAATATGTACCATAATAAGTAAGAATGACGAGTGACACAATTAGCAAGATTGCAGATAGCACCGCAACAATTGTAATTTAATTTTCAGTGAATTCCAAATTTTTCACACTAAAAAAAACAAAGATTTTAGGTTACTTATTAATAATCCATTTTAATGAATGTTAATTAAAGTTATTTTCACTAATTTTAAATATTAATATCTCAAAAGGAAGAAGAGATGGAAGGAAAAGCACAGCTACATGAAAGCAATACTGCCACAGGCCTGTGCACGCAAACCCCACGCACACTCGCATAGACCTTGCACCTAAATGCAATGGAAGTGAAAAAAAAAAAAAAAAACCAACACAACACATACAAATCAGAAAAGCAGACATTCTAAACTTCTAATGCACATCATTAGTTCAGAAAGCACACCCACACTATGATGGTCTGCTCAGGGCTCCTGTGCTGAAGTCTTGGTCTCCAGCTGAGATGCTGCTGGAGGCTGTGTGAAAGTTAGACGTTGGGCCCTATGAGAAGTCAGCAATATAAGCATGTCTCTGCAGGTGATACCTGGTCCCAGTCCCTCCCTCAGTCTCCTTTCCGTCCACCAGGAATGAAGGACTTCCTTTGTAAGCAACTGCACAAGATACTACCCAAGAACAGGGCAGAGAAACTGCAGGCACAGCCCTTTGAAACCAGGAGCCAAAAGAAATGTTTCCTCTATGAAGCAGCTGTTACAGGTGTTTTGGTTGCAGCTCCTCAAAATAACTAATGTACTATTAAACACAAGATGCCTTAGTCTCTACTGTTGCTTCAGATTCAAGAAGAGTCCAAAGACAAACGCTAGCATCTTTCAAAACTGTAACAGCAATGGTACAAGGAATATGAAAGCAAAGTAAGAAAGCAACTCAAGAGAAAAGGGTTTACCCACTTCAAGGATCTACTTAAGATAATTTATGATCCTAAGATAAAAAAGCATTACTAAAAATAACACACACAAAAAAATAAAGTTCAACCACAATTTTGGATGTGGGTGAGAATGATTACATCATGAATTTGTTTCCAGTATTTTTGGAAAGCCAACTGCTTTGGGTTAAAAATATGAAATACTGTCACAGTAACAAATAAAAAAAGTACTATGATACTCTACTCAAGAAGAAAATAGTCAACAATTACCAAATCGCTTTCAATGTGTTAAGGTGTTTCTGAAACTCAATTAATTTACAAAAAAAAATTAAAAATTAGCTTGAATTAGTCAAACTCTGGCATAGTTCCAAGAATGAGTACTTCTGACCAACTTTTCTGATTACAACTGTCTTAAGCAGCATTACCAATCCCCAACCCTCAGCTGGCTACTATCACTTCACAAATTCTGACTCTCTTCTATTCCCGATCATTATCACCTTAACACTGGTATCAGAAAAAGGGGAAACAGAATTAGTATATTTTGAATGGTTAGATTTTTTAAAATACAAAAACGACTTTGAGCAGTAAATTCTATGTGACTTTATACAATACAATATAATATTTAATATTATACTCATTTGTATTGATCTCATTTAATACTGACCACATAGAGATGCAAAGAAATAGTCTTGTAGGGAAATTGTTACCATGGATTTTGGTAACCATCTGATGTGAGCAAATGTGAAGACAGGTTGTCCAATGGCCAAGTGCCCTGCTTAGGGTAATTTAAACAGCAAATGGAAATGCCTGGGATAAATCAAGCCAGAATCCATGTAGTAGTCAGAATCACAGCTTGGATTTTGAAGCCACTACTCCTAAAAACAATCTCATTTGAGATCATTCCCGGAGTATTCCAGAGTCACATATTCCAGTATCTGGCTCAAGGCACCACCCAAACACAGCTTGGCCTTTCTTGATCCTCAGTCTACCAAAACAGCCCAGTCCTTCACTTGTCCAGTCAATGCCGCCTCTTCTGAGAAGCCCACCTGCATTTCTCAACTCTCCTCACCATCTGTTTCACAGCTTTGGCTACATTTTACTGTGCTTTTGTTTGCTTTCCTATCTTGCTTTTTCTTCAGCTCTATCACAAGCTCAACAAAGCAAGAACAGAGGACACAACAGTCTACTGGGTGTGGGGCCTGGAATGGTTTACAGCATCCCTGCACCTAAGCCTGGTCCAGGCACTGCATCTGGGTCCCTGTACTGCCCTCCTGCAGGTCTCTCATTAGGCTGGGGATGGGTGATCCAAACACCACACGAGCTTCAACTCATGAGCAAAGAAAGTCGAAGTTCAATTCAGCCAGGTGGCACATGCCTCGAACACCTGGGAACTGGAAGCGGGAAGAACATGAGTTGGAGCCTGGCCTAGACTACATACCAAGACGCTGTTTAAAAACCCCCCAAACAAACAAACAAACAAAAACTTCAAGACTAAAGTGAAGAGATGAGCCTATATTACATTTACAGAAAGGGCCAATAAATTTTTCTGGACAGTAGATGTCAGAGGAAATCAAGTTACCTGAAAGCATGATATTTTGACTATTGAAAGTACTAGTAAATTATATCAGTAACACATCATACAGTGGCTGTAATTTGGACTAGGCGAGTTAAGTACATGGCCATCTGACATTATTTTTACTAACATTTCTACCTCTGGGTACCATTTTTGTGGGCTGAAAACAATGCAATCAGACATAAAGGCTAATTTTCCTTTAATTATAAAGTATCTGCTATTTTTCATTCTATTGGTAAAGTATTTTCTCAAAAGTCTTGCTTCCACTTTAAATCCTAAACATGTAAATTTTTTTAAAAAGTTACTGTGCCCTTTGAAAAATGACGGCTCTATATTTAGGAGCTACATGGTAGTCCCAAATTACACACAAAAGCACAATAGGCACCTCACCACAGTCCAATGGAGCATTTGGGAAGCAGCTCTGACGGCAGCTTTCAGATGCTTTCTGATGATGAATGACAATATTAAGCTCATTCTCAAAGGCAGCATACAGTAATTCTCCATTCCCTTATATTAAAAACCTATAAAGGAACATAGAGCTAACCTCCCACCATAACTCACCCTCTCTGGTTAAAGCACTCCTCTACTAAAGCTGGCCTCAAGGAAGAACACGATGCTCCAGGGAAGCCGGCAGAGCCCAGGCTAAGGTGGGACGGTCAGGAGATGGCCAGCTCGAAGAGAACTCAAAGCAGACAGCAAGGCTTACAGACATAGACCTGGCTTGCATGCCAAGATGCACTATTGGCCTCAGACTGTGTTTTGATATGTAGTTCATCCTAAGATAATTTATGAAAGTACAGTTAAATAAGATAGGATGATAAATGTTCTTTATTCCCCTTCCTTAATATCTACTGGGTCAGGAGGAGTTTGAACCATAAGTTGACCCCATGACCCCCAAGTCTAAGGAGCACCAGCTGAGCACAACTGTCTAGAGCACAATGTGGGACAGCTGCTCCATTCAGAACTCAAAGGTGATGGAGACTGTCTCAAGAGTACGGAGGGCCCCACAAACAAGCCTTGGTGGAAGTGCTCTGACCGAAGGTGCAAGCTTGCTGGAAGCAAAGGAAAGAATTTCGTATCCCGGAGGAGTCCTGTGGGTGCTTGAGGGAGGCAGGAATGAGAGCAGGGATGTAGGGTCCCGCAAGAGCACACTGAGAACTTCTCATCCTGATGCTAGTCCCGGAGTGGGGAAGGTCTGAAAAGTGGCAAGGCTGTTCCTTAAGCAAACAAGCTGTCCAAATGAGCACTAGAGCTGGTGGACAGACAACTCATCTGGTGGTAGCAATGAAAGTGGATGGAACACACACTCAGGCATTAATATGGATAGCTCACAAGTCTTAATGCCACATGAAAGAAGACAGAATATATACTGAATGGTTCTATTTATGCAAAATTCAAAAGTCCAAAATAAACAATGGTATCAGAAGTTAAGGCAGAGATTAACTTTAGGTAGGAAGGTCTACCCGATGAACTAGGAAGGCTGCAAAGGACCTCTGGGACTCTGGATGTAGTCTATTTCTTGACCTATGTGCTTAGGTATGGCTTGAGTTTTCACATGGTGATAATTCACTGACCTATAAGCTTCTGGACATTGTACTTTTGAAACTCTCTCTCTCTCTGTGTGTGTGTGTGTGTGTGTGTGTGTGTGTGTGTGTGTGTGTGTGTGTGTGTGCTTATGTGAGAGAGGGGAGATTGTAGGGACATATATCATGAATATCTATGAATGAAAATGATCCTATGGGCTCCTGAGTTAAAACACCAATTTATCCAGTAGGTGAAAAAATCAAGATGGTTTCTGACATCACTTCAACAAAATTCAAAGTGATTTAAAATTTATATATCACACTTTTCTATCAAATAATAAAATAAGAGACATTCAGAAGCTTATCTTGAAACGTAAATCGTCAACAAATAGCATGAAGAGGTGATCTAAGGCTGCAGGGTAAATTGCTTGCTGAACAGGCAAGAGGATCTGAGAGGCACAGCCCGGTCCCCCAGCACTCACCTGAAGCTTCTGCAATGGGGAGGCAGAGGTGGCATCCTGGTCATGCTGGCTAGCCAGCTAAACTACTGGTGAGTCATGGGCTCAACTGACAGATCATGCCTCAATAAAAAAGAGGAGAGCACTGAAGGAAGACATCAGACATCAGCCTCTGGTTTCCACGCGCGCACACACACATACACACACACACACACTCTCTCTCTTAAATAAAAAAAAAAAGAGGTGGTGCCTTTAGGAGCTGATTTAGTCACAAGTTGAGTCCTTGTGAATGGAATTAGCCATCCTCAATGAAGAGGCGTCATCCTAACCTTCGGCAACCTATCAAATCCCCTCCTTTGAAGGATACACCAGTCTCAGAAGCAGAGAGCAGCCTCTCTAGACACCAAACTTGTCAGTGCTTTGGTCATGGACTTCCCAGTTTCCATTACTGTGAGAAATGAATCTATTCTTTAACTTAATCCAGTCTCAGGTATTTAGTTATAGCAGCACAAAATGGACTAAGTATGCAGAAACCAGATATATAACATAAGCCAACCTCTGCAAGAAGAAACACCTCATGGAGAATCAGTGACATGTGATATAATCAATGTGAAGACCCACAGACTGTCACTCAATATTTATTCAAATGCTAAACATCCTCCAAGTAAACCCCAGGCATTACCAGGTGATTACAAAAGAGCATTATTTTTCAATGGAAGGAATCGCCAATATGTTTTTTTCTGCTTACTGGGTAACTTGCTTTATTTTAAAAAACTCAGTTGTCCATAGGATGATTTATTTGAATTCATATATATACTTATACTATATAGTCACATATTATCTTTCTAATTAAAACATACAAAATTATTGATCTGTTTTACAAAATAGTTTAAAATCTACTATAAATCAATATTCTAAAATTTCTTTTTACTTTACAGTGATGTTGAAGTAATTAATACTATAACATAGGCTCTAATATTAAAACTTCCATAATTTTTTCATTTAACTTTCCTTTCTAAAATTTAAATAACATTTGCTCGTTTACTGGTTTAAACACTATCAGTTGATCCATTCTCAGTCTTGACATATCTTAAATAATGTCAGCAAAACATAATAGTTGTTACTACATGGGGGTAGGATATCAAGTGAATTTTGTTTAGTTTTCTGTAAAATAACATATATAAATATTTTTATGACACACAGATTTTTTTCCAAACTGAAATTGGTTGATACAAAAAAAGAATGGTGTCTTTTGCTCCCCCCACTCTCCCTATTCTACTAAGAAATAAAACCGCTAAAATATTTACTGCCATCATAATGAGCATCCTTGTCTGTTATCTGCACCCACTGGGAGAAAGGAGCCACTCGGTTTCAAGGCAGGTCAAACCACTGATGCCCAAACACAGTCCACCAGGTGGAAAGGAACTGTTTTACAAACAGGATGGCACACTCTGATGCCCACGTTGCTTTCCTGTTATCAAAACCAACACTCTGGACTTTACAACATCTTCTCTAACACTGTACCATGAGTGAATGAGGAAAGTGTTTCCAGGAGCTAATTAACCTGCATCCCTTACAACCCAGACTTTCACAGGGAGCAGAGCGGCCCTTCCCCTTCCCTGCAGTGACAGCTGCTTAGGAATTGCTAGGGGACTCACCTGGGCACGAAGGGAAGGTGTTCTGCCTGGCTGCGCCTTTTCATGTAATTACGTGGACCTCCTAACATGGACAAAGGCAAATGGATACACAACCTCCCAAAGCATCCAATTCCAACTTTTATACTAAACTGAACACAAATGCTCTTCCATTTTTGAGATAAGTTTGTGTTTTTGGACAATTAAAGTTCAAATATAAGCCAGCAGGAAATTCTTTTTCCCTGGAAATAGCAGAAGGCAGTTATGGGCTACAGCCACGAACAGGTAACTCTGGCTAATTGGTGAAGGTACTAATGCAACTTAAACTTCCAAGTTAGCAGCTCTAAAAATACACGAACCAGCCAACAAGGGCCACTGGTTTGAACAGGAGATCTGGGAGATTGAGGAGCATTTTTGCATTTTTCACTCTGGATCTATCCTGTGAACTGGACCCTGAAGTTTCCAGTGGTGGCATGAGTAAACAGTAAAGTGATAAAATAAGAAAAAAAATTAAAACAGCATTGAAGACACCCCTAGCCAAGCGGCGTCGTGCTAATGACTTCTACTTTTAGATGACAAGCCGTGCTATTTAAACAACCATGTTTCACTGCAAGACAGCCTTCAGGAACAGGTACCAAGGCAACCAGGCTGCTGCCAGGCGGTGGGGAGCTGGAGGAGGGAAGAACGCACTGATAAGGATCCAAAACACCACCACAAACTCAAAAAATTATCTGAAGAAAAGCAAAAAAACTGGACTTCATTCAACATCCATCTGGCATCTCTGCAGAGGAAGAAATAACTTAGGGTTTCCTGTCTTTATCCAGTCTTGCATCTCAGAACCACAAGTCAGGAAGAGTCGAAGCTGCTGGGGGAGATGATTTGAAAGTGAGTTTGCGGCTGACATTTTAGTGATATTTCTGGACATGACATGTTGGTTGATTACTTCAGCAAGGACTATGGAGCTGGTGATCCTGTAACACTCTCCTGATAGAAGAGCTAAAAGCATGCCATGGCTGCTGTCAGAATACGTCACCAAAGACTCATATTGCAAAATAGCTTTGTGTCAAAAGCTATTAATCATAATATCAACATATAGAATGAGGCAGGCAAGCAATGTAAATTTCATTTCTTCTCCATATGAATAATAAAAATCCATCACACATATGCCTACATCCTGAATCAAACCCCAGAGCCAAATCCCAGTAAAAATTAGGATTCTTAAATCCTGCAGAGCTCCAGCCCAAGGATGGCATGTGGACCCACCATGATGTGGGAAAAGCCATCAATCACTTTACGAATGCAACTGAATTACAAAGCTCATGTATATGTTCCTGTGGATGTAAACTAAACACATTTGTGTTCCAATCCAAGGAGCCTGTTGTTAGCTTGTAAGACAAAGGGAATATGCAGATTTGATTACATTATGGATGTAGAGATGGGCAGGCCCTCTGTGTGGGGCTGATGTAGCCAGAGTAGACTTTTCAGAAGGGGGGGGGGGAAGAACCTGGGGGAGGAAAGCAAGCAGTCTTGACAACAGAGGCAGCCACTGATGGATGGATGCACTTTGAGGATGAAGAAACCAGACTTAAAGATGTTTCTAATCCCTGAAGAATGGAAAGAAAAGATATTCTTGAGAGCCTCTGGAAAGAGCAGGGAGTTGACACTTTGACTCTATCTAGCTTACTGAAACTGACCCTAAAACTGTGATCTTCAAAACTGTAAAAAAAAACATTAAGAAATTGCTATTTTAAGCCACCAAACTCAAGTTATCTGAATTGTCTGATTATAAGATAAACTATTATAGCTGCATTAAAAAAAACTAACACTAAGCATTCTGGGATTCCGTCTACACTGGCACTTACAATGATTCACAATGTCCCCTTCTTCAACTTACTTAACTGCTCAAAGGACTCAAGCCACTATTCACAAAATGTCTATGCAAGCTGTTGCCTCATGTTACACAAAGTAGGAGAGAAATAGTATATTTTTATATTGGCACAGAAAATGCAAATACTACATTATACTTTGATTCTTATAGAAGACTATAAAATATTATTAGAGATATGATAAAACCACAAATATGCTTTCGAATATGACTTATAACATGGCCACTCTCCTATTATCATACCTCTATTTCTCTTGCCATGCTATCGGTTTCTACTGTGGGTGGTGGGAAGACAAGAGAATGGCAAGTTGAAAAGGTGATGGATAAGCCCATAGGAGAGGTGAGTGGTGGGCAGATAAAGAATAGACAGCTGAGGAAAGCTGGGTGCTGGCCAGATATGCGCTCAACTCCCCTTTCCCTACCCCTGATGACCACAAAGGCATCTAAGGAAAAAGCCAGGTATTACAGTTATTATCGAAATGCCAAAGACTCAGGACTGTGAGCTAGAAAACTGTCTGGGCAACAATACATTTTCCACAGCTCCATTCCTATAAGTCCATGTCTCAAAAACAGCAACGAAAATCAAAGTAAAAAGATGAGACTTTGGTGTAAGCAAAATATAAGGGTGGTTGGATTCTTAGAAGGCTTCAAAACTAGGATTCGTGTGAATTAGTGGTTTCTTTTCCTTTCTATGGTATCAGTTTCACTGTTCATGTCAAAGACTGTTGACACAACTGTCTACAACAGCCTCCCCGCCCTCCTCCACATGCCTCCAGAGCTGCTTCACATACTGAGTCTAGGTTTGATCATGTGCTTTGCCTTGCCCAATGGGTCACTAGCACATGTGAATTAAGCAATGCTATGGGAAAGGCTAGGATACCTGGGTTTGTACCTTGCATGCACTGTTCCTGGTGCCTTTAGAGGAGCCACCACATGAACCAAGCAAGCTACCAGGAACAGATTTGTTATGTGCTGGCTGATAGACACAAGCCCTCACCCTCATTTTCTACTGCTCTAAAAGAATACTATAATGCAAATCAAAACTACAATGAGATTCTACCTCACTCCAGTCAGAATGGCAATCATTAAAAAATCCAGTAACAACAGATGCTGGCGTGGTTGTGGGGGGGGTGGGAAGGAACCCTCATTCACCACTGGTGGGATTGCAAACTCTATATCATAGTGGGATTTCAACCTCTATGGTAAGCAGTGCAAAGATTCCTGAATAGAATGGATACAGAGCTACCAATGGACCCAGCTAGCTATACCTTTACTAGGCATCTACCCTCAAAATTTTACACCTCAGCACAGAGACATTTGCTCAACCATGTTTATTGTAGCTCAATTCATAATAGCTAAGAATTGGAATCAACCCAAATGCCCAGCTCTGGACAAATGGATATCAAAGCTGTGGTACATTTACACGATGGAATTATACTCAGCTGAAAGGAAAAAATGACATAGTGTAATTTAAAGAAAAGTGGACAGACTTGGAGCAGACCACACTTAGAGAATTCACACAAGAACAGAGAGTCAAATGCCACATAGATCTCCCTCATATGCAGTTCCTAACCAGGTTAAGCTTAAACTCTTAGCAAACCTGACAGGTGAAATGAGAGACTGTAAAGGGGGATGGAAGGAATGGGGGGGGGAGGAAGGAGAGGAGAGACCTATACAATAAGCTCAACCAATAATGAATTGAAACCATAAAATCCTTACTCGAGAGGAAGCTCTCAAGGAAATGTGGGCATTGCCTGGTAAGAGGGGCAGTGAATGGAATGGGAGGAAGCCTAACCCCATGAAAAATTGATCAGACCTGCAACTCCCTGACCCAGTCATTGGTTCCTTCCCACACTGAGCTGCTGATCAAAGAGACCCACGAGGTCACCAAAATAAGACAGGCTTCTGTAAAGGTTCCTGAATACCCACCCCAGGCCAAAGGTAAGATCCTATTGCTGACCACCAAAAGTCATCGCACAAAACCAAGAAACCCTGTGAGATCCAGAATGGCAACCAGCTTCCAGATAGTAGCACTGGTAGGCACTACATGAGCTGCCAGGGGAAATTAGTCAACAATATTTGGAGTAAGCACAGACCTCTGATATAAAATTCAGACCAGTGTCATGAGAAGGCTGAACACTCTGCTTTACGGGAGAGAACAGCGAGTCAAGAAGTGATCATTTGTGCAATAGTGGCACCAAAACCTGGTGTGTGTGTGGGGAGAGGTAGTCAATGGCTTTCAAATTGGCCAAGAGAGCCACTCAGTGACAAAGAACCCTTAATGAGAATTGGGATCCAGGGCAAAATTCTATGGGGACCAAAAACCTGGGCTCGAAGGGGAAATTCCCACTACCAGAGAGCTACAGAGAGGCTACTCCCTATAGAATCTTGTCAAATTAGCAATGTGTGTCTCATTTAACCTATACTGATATCACACTCTGATAGAGATTCTGTTTGTATTTTTAAGAAGGCAGTGAGAGAACCTTGGTCAATCCATCTTCACCAACAAGCCACAGGATGATGGCAGACATCCCAGCAAGAGATGAACCACTCTAGCCTATCATGTAGGCCCCAAAGGAAACCTCTGAGAGAGTCATGAGATAAACAAGAGACCTATCACCACAGTGAGTCAATTAACCCAGGATAGGTCAATGAGACAGAAACCAATGATACCCAAATACAACCCAAAGCAGAAATCCAGAGACACTTAAGATCTCAACAATAAGGCTGACTTAAAACTCACCCACCATGACTCAGGGAACTGAGCAGAAGAGGGGGCGGAAAGAATGTAAGAGCCATGGTGAGGGAGAATATACAGAGACATTACCCCCCTCAGCAACAACACACAAAGGGGTGGGGGAAATCAGGCTCCCTCATACACTATTCATGAACCCCTATCCCAAGGACTGATCTAGTATAACCACTGAGGAGGGCCCCCAGTGGGTTGGGGACAGGGCGGGGGTAAATGGAAGTACCATCATAAGATCTGCTCATATAATATATCTAATTAAGGACAATAAAGATATCAAAAAAAGAATGCCATGGACTGGGTAAATTATAAAGAAAACAATTCTTCCTTTTGATTCTGCAAGTTGGCAAGTTCCATTTCAAAGTGTCAGCCTCTGCGGACCCTTCCTGCTTCATCGTAACATCTTGAAAGTGTTCCATAAAGTAAACCATCTCTACAACTATTTGAACACAAAGCCAAAATTACAGAAGATTCTACAGGACATATCCCACACAGAAGAAACAAGAAATCTAACTCAGAAGAGTACCAGAGATCAGGCACGATAATCACAGTCAGTGTGCTAATAACAGCAGCACAGACACCAACCTCCATTACCCTTCAACATGGCAGGGCTTAGAGCAAACTTCACAGTTATATCTCTGAATATAAATGGACTTAACTCCCCTATAAAAAGACACAGACTTAGCTGGATGTGGTGGAGCACGCCTTTAATCCCAGGACTCTGGAGGCAGAGGTAGGAGGCTCACCATGAGTTCAAGGCCATGCTGAGACTACACAGTGAATTCCAGGTCAGTCTGGGCTAGAGTGAAACCCTACCTCGGGAAAAAAAAAAAAAAGCTTTAAAAGACACAGACTTGCAGGGTGGATCAGAAAAATGGACCCTTCCATCTGCTGCCTTCAGGGAATGTACCTTACCTCTTAGAGTAAAAGGATGGAAAACAGTTTATCAGGCATGTGGAAGTAAAAAGCAAGTGGGTGTGGCTACATTAATTTGACGAAATAGACTTTACAGCAAAATCAATTAAAAAAGATAATGATGGTCACTTCTTACTCATCAAAGGAATGATCCAACATGAAGATATCACCATCATTAACATATACGCACCAAATTTGGGTACAACACAGTTCATAAAGGAAACCCTACTCAAAAATAAAGCAGAAATAGACTCTAATTCCATCATAATAGGAGACTTTAATACACCTCTATCATCTCTAGATAGATCAAGCAAACAGAGGATCAGCAGGGACATAATGGAGCTCAATAACACCATTGACCAGCTGGGGATAACAGATATTTACAGAACATTCTACCCCAAAGACACAGAATATACATTCTTCACAGAAGCGCATGGGACTTTTTTATAAAATTGATCATAACCTAGGTCATAAATCATCCCTAAACAAATTCAGGAAGATTGACATAGTTCCTTGCATCATATCAGACCACAATACATTAAAGGTAGAAATGAAAAATGGAATAGGATCCAGAAAATGCATGAAGTACTGGCGCCTGAACAATTCACTCCTAAAAAATGACTGGGTCATCCAAGAAATAAAAAAGGAAATTCAAAATTTCCTAGTAGTAAATGATGATGATAACACATCTCAGAACTTGTGGGACACAATGAAGGCAGTCCTCAGGGGAAAGTTCATTGCCCTAAATGCCATCATATCAAAGACAGAGAGGTATCAAATCAATCATCTAACTACCCACCTAAGATCATTGGAACAGATGGAAAAAGCTAACCCGAGGAGCTAAAGACGAAAGGAAATAATTAAAATCAGAGCTGAGATTAATAAATTGGAAATCAAGAAAACGATTAAAAAATAGATAAATCAAAGAGTTGGTTCTTTGAAAAAGTTAATAAGATTGACAAACCCTTGGCCAATCTAATTAAACGAAGAACTGAGAAAGCCCAAATCAACAAAATCAGAAAGGACAAGGGGGAGATCACAACAGATCCCAAAGACATTGGAAGTATTATCAGGTCATATTTCCAAAACCTCTAGTCCACAAAATTAGAGAACCAGGAAGAAATGGATAAGTTTTCGGACACCTACCAATTATCAAAGCGTAACCCAGAGCAGATAAAATCACTAAATAAACCTATCACATCCACAGAGATTGAAGATGTAATAAAAAACCTTCCCAAAAGGAAAAGCCCAGGAACAGATGGTTTCTCAGCTGAATTCAACCAAGCCTTCATCATAAAGCTGAAACCACTCTTTCTGAACCTTGTTAGAAGCATAGAAGCTTGTTAGAAGCATAGAAAAAAAAAAGGAAGGCTTCCAAACACCTTCTATGAAGCTACCATTGCCCTAATCCCCAAACCAGGCAAGGATGCAACAAAAAAGAGAAATACAGACACATATCTCTGATGAACTTAGATGCAAAAATCCTGAACAAAGTCCTAGCAAACCGGATACAACGCTACATCAAACATATTATCCACCCTGACCAAGTTGGCTTTATCCCAGAGATGCAGGGATAGTTCAAAATATGCAAGTCGATAAATGTAATCCACACTCAAACACAAAATGGCTCAAACACAAAAACCACATAGTTATCTCAATAGATGTGGAGAAAGCCTTTGACAAAATTCAACACCACTTCAAGTTCAAAGCTCTCGAAAGAATAGGCATAGACAGCCTATACCTCAACTTAATAAAGACAATTTACAAAACTCTTAAAGCACAAATTGTTCTCAATGGGGAACGACTCAAGGAGTTCCCACTCAATTCAGGAACAAGACAGGGGTGTCCATTCTCACCACTGCTCTTTAACATAGTGCTTGAAGTTCTA
>PVHP010016138.1:0-36374 GCA_004024765.1 Zapus hudsonius | reverse complement strand
TGGTTGGAACCAGGGGTTGTCAGGCTGATCTAATTATTCACAGGCTTAGACTCTCTCCCCTACCACTCATGGCCCCTCTTGCCAGTTGACGCTCACTACTTTCTCAATAGGTTACAGTATGCTCGTGAGGATTTTATGTTTTTGAACGTAATATGGTTTATCCTCATGCTTAAGCCATTCCCCTCCCCCCATCCCTTACCCCTCATTCATAACATCTCATTTCTTTCTACTAGTCTGCATAAAGAAAATGGTTATCCTGGTTAAGGACCACATATGAGGTGTGGGGGAGCAGGGCTGTAGGGGTCGTTGGTCACGGGGGATGGCAGAGGGCAGTTGGCAGTGGGACGGGTTCAGTTGTCGTGACTGTGGGGGTTGGTGGTTGTGGGCAGGCGTGCTGGAGACCGGAGGCTGTGGGGAGGGGCTACGTAGGAGCCCCCTGTCAAAACGGTGAAAGAGAAAGAAAATAACAAAAAAATAATAAAAAAACCAAAATAGAGAAGGGAACTGAGTGGGGGGGGGCGGGGCAGACCGGGCTGGAGGCAAGAAGGGGGGGAGGGGCTAAGTAGGAACCCTGGACCAGATTGGCAGGCGGTAGAGAATGAAAATAAATAAATAAATAAATAAATAAATAAATAAATAAATAAATAAATAAATAAAATAAGCAAGGAAACAGAGAAGCAAGGTCTTGGGGGTGTGGGGCAGGTGCCCTGGCGGCCAGGGGGAGGGGCTACATAGGCGCCCCTGGTCGAACTGGTGAAAGAAAAAGAAAAGAAAAAAAAAGAATAAGTAAACCAAAATAGACAAGGGAACAGAGTAGCAAGGGGGGCTGGGGCAGACGAGCTGGAGGCTGGAAGTCAGGGGGAGGGGCTATGTACAGTCGGCCGATGGCAAAAAAATATTAATATAAGAAATAAAATTAAACAAAAAAACAAAAAGTTGAAAAGGAAAGACACGCAAGTACCCGGGAGGGGTGGGATAGACAGAGGGTGGGAGGGTCGGGGAGGAAACCCAAGGGAAGCCGGCTGAGGCCAAATGAAAGCCTTAGGCGGCCTGTGGGCTGAGGCTGCTCTGGCATGGCCTGCTGGCTCCAGAGGACTCACTGCCTCCTGCGAGTGCTGGTCCACGCTGGCGGCTTCCAGTCATGAGGATCCTGTGCTGGGAGGTTTCTGGAGCTCAGCGTGTGGCCACAGCTTGTGTCCTTGACCTGGATCCCCACTGAAAACCCTGGCCCTTGTTTCCTGAGGTGCATGGCATGTCTGCTAGCCATCTTGAACATCAATTCTGGATATTTTTAAAGGCTTGGTCTACAAAAGTTTATGCCTTGAGTGCATGCTGTATACATAGTATAAAACATTTACATGTGGTCATTGAAGCAGGAGAACTGTGTGCATTTACTACTAAGATTGTATATTACTTAGTTTCCTTGAAAATTTTCAGCTTGCAATATTGTTCAACTTTAATGATCAAGGTGATAATTGTGTTACATCATTAGAAGAGTGGTCTTTGGCCTTTTCTACAGTCGCGGTAATTGATATCACTGTCTAGGTGTAAAAGCTGGTACCGACCCCAGCCTGTTTGGGGACCACACTTAGAGGTGTGCTCTCTTATCTCGTCTTCACCATATGGATCACTTGTACTAACCAATAGATTTTGTTTTAAAAGATTAAATTGTTAAAAATGATTTCCAGATGGATTTCTTTTTCTGCACTGGAAGAAATTTGTACTCTGAGCAGGTGTGCCTGAGTCAGGTCCCTGGCTGATGTCATAGAAAGATTCTGGTACTGGATGTGAGGAGGCCAGACCTCCCACATTGCACCTACCACCCTGAGCCTTGGGTGAACCAGGGCTTGCCAGGACTCCATTTGCCTGGTCTTTAAAATAAAAAGCCTATTGCTGTGTCACAGGTCATGAAGTCTGCTGCCCCTGCCTTGATTGCTCAGCAGGTTGGGACTTCTGCCCCTGCCTCTTGCCTCCTTGAAGGGGGCTGGAGCTCCTCTGGGGATCTTCATCCAGCTGTGCATTGCATAAGCTTCAAGTCAGCTGTTCTCAGTTCTCCTGGGTCACAGCTGGGCTGAGGAGGAAGCTGCTTGAAGCAGTGGAGGCCCTGGGGCCATGTGTTAACATCGCAGCCTGGTGCTTCCTCAAATTCACCCCAGTACCCACTCATCCATGCTTGTAGAGGATGCCTGCTTTCTTCCCCATGCTGCCAGCCCCAAACCTGTGGGGGACTTTTTCTAGCAAGTTACTGCCTTAGGCAAGCCTCATTATATTAATCCGTATTCCTAGATTCGTGGCTTGTGCTTATGTAACAGGTGGACAGACACACCATCCGTCTTTGAGACAAGAACCAGGAGGGTGAAGTCAGTTACAGGGTCGCGTGGTGCCAGGCGCTCGGGCACTTTATCTGCTATGCTAGCTCTGGTTTCCAGGGAGGCTGGGACAGTTTATTTATTTATTTGCCTCTTATAGATCAAACTGCCCTATGAAAATAATCTTGTTAATCACTAATCTGGAATTTTTTGTCTTGCAGCTGGCTGTGCCAGCAGGATTGTGGGTGATTTTCACAGCTGCTGTAAACCAGACACCTGCTTCCCATAGTAGAGGGCACTACCTGAATTTTTCTAGGAGTTTAGGTAAACAATAGTGGGTGGTGAGCCCGTAGGGGCAGGGAAGATGTGCGTCTATATTGCCCTGTCTTTCCAGCCCCTGAACAAAGAGCCTGGGCTATGATGGATGTGCCTTAAGTGTTTGTCAAATAAATGAATGCCTGGGATCAGGAACCCTAGGTGAGAGGGAGGTGGAGTGGGGGGCAGATGCCCTGGCATGCTAATCTATGACCTCTTCTCATGGTCCTTGCCCTCAAAAAGCTTGCAGCCCCGTTGGAGGACTAGCACCCCCAAATGGCGAAATATCATCAAAACCCAGGTGGCACATTTGCAGTCTAACTAAGAGCACCGATGTGGGACACTGAGTGCCAGCTGTAGATGCTTTCTTGGCTACTTACTAGCTGTTGCCTTGAACAAGCCACCTTCCTTTTCCCTCAGTTTACTGCCTTGTTCATATTCCCTACCTTAGGCTACCGCATCAGCCCCTGCAGGTTTGAAGCTTAGGACACAGAAGTGCTGCATGCAAAAATGACTTCTTTGGAGGTAGAGTCCCTCGGCCTCTTTATAATAAGAACTGCGTAAGTCATCTAGCAGAAAGCCTGGCAAGCCTCTGTTCCAGTGGCCTTTATCGTTCTGGCCTGTTGATGTTTGTTTGGGCATTGGTGTCACTACAGGTTTGGTGGGGGGGCAGGGAACAGAGATGTCTTGTCATTGCATGTCTTCACTTTGCACACCTCCTTCAAGTCCACTTGCTGCATGGGAGACATGAGGTCAAGAGGGTAGGAAAGACAAGGCTCCATCCACCACGTTTCCAAGCAGACCAGTGGTGCCAAAAGGCTTTAAAGGAATATTAGGAAGAAGGGGAGCAATACTCCGCCCAGGATTGGCGTGGGTGGCACACTTCCGTTCTCTCCACTGGGCCTTGACAGCCGAAGACAGAAGGCAGAAGGAACTTTGGGTTGTAGCTGATTGGCACACCCACTGTAAACTCTGCTCCATCTACTGTCAGTACACTGGGCATGAAGGCACAGAAGTTTCTGTTGCCCACGTGGTCAAAAGTTTAGAATTAGATTTAGATTGCAGAGTGAACTTGGCTTACTAGATAGTGACCTTGAGCAAGTTCTATAACTTGCCGTCTTCACTGGTAAAACTGAGTTGAGGATTAAGTTGAGGTTATGCATAGTTCCTAACTTAAGCATCATCTATATGTTAGTGTCGTGGAGGCAGAAGGAAGCCAAGTGTCCTGGTGGCTGAGGGATGAAGCTACTCTTTGGATTGTAAAGAACCCTTCTAAGATCTGTTCAGTTCATGTAGGAGAGGCATGGCAGGTTGAGAAGAAGGGTTGTCTAACTTTCTGGCACTTTTTCCTGTGGGTCTAAGATATGAGCTCCAGGATAGATTTGGTAGTTGGGGTGTCAGTTTAGGGGAGCTTTCTTGGTTATTTCTTTCTCTCCTTTAACTGTGATCCAGTCTGGCTGCTTAGCCCAGCTGGTTAGAGTGTGGTACTAATGACTATCCAGCATGGTATACTTTGTTGTAATTAGGATGCTAATATAATATGAACAAACATTCTGTCTTTCAGAAGCTATTAGGAGGAAGTAGAAGCTTTAGTTGGAGAATATTTTTTTTTATTTATTCATTCTCAAGCAGAGAGATAGATAGAGAGAGAGAGAGAGAGAGAGAGAGAGAGAGAGAGAGAGAGAGAGAGCACCATGGCCACCAACTTGTAGGTGTGGCTTATGTGGGACCTGGGGAACTGAACCCAGGGCCTTAGGCACTAGAGGCAAGTACCTTAACCGCTGAGCCATCTCTCCAGCCCTGGAGAATATTTTTTAAAATATTTTATTTATTCATTTTTAATCAGAGGAGAGAGAGAGAGAGAGAGAGAGAGAGAGAGAGAGAGAGAGAGAGAGAGAGAGAGAGTGTAAGTACCAGGGCCACCACCTTGTGGGTCTGGCTTATGTGGGTCCTTGGGGAATTGAACCAGGGTCCTTAGGCACTGGAGGCAAGTGCCATCTCTCCAGCCCCTGGAGAATATTTTTACTACGTAGCAAACCTTCTTTTAGCAATATTGATTTATAATCTTAAAACTTTTTTCCTGATAAGGGGCATTAAGTAATGAGGTGTCTACGTTTTAATGTGGTTTGTTCAACCCTTGGTGAATAAAGTGGCACCTGTCTTTAAATACGTTTGACGGGAATTTAGATGATAAACCAGTGAAAGATCTTTCTTATCCATAAACCCCTGTGGCCTTGATAGTGAACCTATAATTAAGAGACTAGAAATACACACTGGTAAATTCATTTGGACATATTTGGTTATATAAGTTCTGTATCTCTCATTCTGAAGGTATCAACCCCCCCCCAAGACTTTTGGGGTCTCCTTCCTCTTTCCAGAACACTCTTGAAGGTCTTAAATTTTTTCAAACATGACCAACGATATTCTATCACATTGTTCTAAAATCTAGTTGGCTCTTTCCTGGTTTGGTCTCTAGTTAAAAAGAAACAGGTGTCTAGACATAGCATGGAGAGAAGTAGGAGATGGCCTAACAGTTTGGGGGACACGAGTGGGGACAGTTACAGAACAGAGTTAGGAAAGTTGAGGAAGACAGGAGGAAAGAGGAGATGCAGGTTGATGGCGAGAAGTTTAGGAACAGCCTGAGAGCACAGTTGAGGTGTCGTGGGTAGGAGTGAGGAAAAGGGGGGTGCATTAGCTGGGGGCTTGGTGGTCCTGAGGTGTAAGAACCACACACAGCCTGAGGGATGTCATCGTGGCTATGGGACTTTCAAGAGAAGTGAAAATTTGGTGTACAGGGTGGTACTGGGGACCTGATTGATCGAGGGAGTCAGTGGACATTTGTGTTGAATGGGGTCACCTGGACTCCCATACTGTGGGGTAAGGGGGACTCAGAGGAGAGATATTGGTATATCCGTGTGTGTGTGTGTGTGTGTGTGTGTGTGTGTGTGTGTGTGTGTGTGTGACGAAGGTCAGTTAATTCGCCATGACTGCGTCCTTTCTCCAAGCTGACTGGGATTCACTAATGCACAAGTCTTGCAGCCTTTCTCTCTAACTCCTTGTAATCTGTTTTGCTTCACATAGAAATGATGGGCTGGGGCCATGGATCAGGGCACTTGTCTAGCATGCATGCGTAAGACGGTGGGTTCAATCCCCAGCAGCACAAATGAAAAAAAATCTGTCCACACCCACGCCCACACCTACCTTCCTTCTTTCTCTCCTTGCTACCAAAGGTCATTGTATTCCTTCTCCGGGAGTCATTACAGAAAGCCTGTTAACTGATGAGAACATAGAAAATGAAGTTGGGTTTTAGGACTTTATCACTGTTCAGTGGCTAGAGAGTTGTGGGGTTTTTGTTTGTTTGTTTGTTTAAGTTTTATTTGCAAGCAGAAAGATAATGAGAAAAGGAAATAGGGCCCACCAAGGCCTCCAGCCACTGGAGCTGAACTCCAGATGTGCGCTCCACTTTATTGCATCTGGCTTTATGTGGGTACCAGGGATTTGAACCTGGACCACCGGGTTTTGCAAGCAAATGCCTTTAACCACTGAGCCATCTCTCCAGTCCTGAATAGAGAGTTTTTGTTGTTTTAAATACACATAAATGCCCCAGAGTATTGACCCATTGGAGATACGATCTCACTATGTAGACCCTCAAATCTCTGAGCCTCCTGCCTCTACCTCCCAAGTGCTAGGCAAGCACCACCATGTCCAGATTAGATATTTTAAAGGCAGTTTTCCTAAACTTGTAAAATTATGCTGTTTTCTTAAATTAATTCTGGATCCTAGCTTACCAACATGGTTTTCAGGAGCCTGGGAAGTTAGGGTTGTGGATATATGCATCTGAGTATTTTCTCTGCTGTGGCAAGACCCCATCACCCTGCACTGCTGGGTCTTTCTCTCAATTCCGAGTGACAGTCTGACCCAGACCAAGTAGAAAGCGCCCCTGTCATGTTGTGGATGGTTGGTGGGTTATTAAACTACTTTCAGATCAATGGGATACTTACATCACTTGACTTACATCACTTCTGCCTCTGACCTTCAAGTGCCTAGTGGAGTGCAGGGGAGAAAGAGGGTAAGGAAAGGGCACATGTAATTTGTATGAATACAGGATGGTGTTAGCCTGG
Organism: Zapus hudsonius; assembly: GCA_004024765.1. Classification (NCBI taxonomy): domain Eukaryota; kingdom Metazoa; phylum Chordata; class Mammalia; order Rodentia; family Dipodidae; genus Zapus; species Zapus hudsonius. The sequence goes on along the minus strand of PVHP010016138.1, from coordinate 29,629 downwards.
GATCTTTCTACATTCTAAATGACTATTCTATAATCTTTTAAAGGAAGCTTTCTTCCCCTGACGGAAAACATTAAATAAGTGGGGCACCAGCTCTTTTCTGTGAGTTTCTCAGCTTTTTGAAGAATAAAGTAGCTCTTGTCTTTAAGCACCTTTGAGAGGAATTCAGATAATCACTTGTGTGAAGTAGGGTGCTTTGCCAACAGTGTGGGCCGTCTGGCATTCTCGTCTACACCGTTTCTTCCTCATGGCTCTTACCAACATTGCTCTTCCAGAGTTTCCTGAAGGGGCCTGAGTGTAATTGCTGTCCTCGCCAGTGTCTGAGAGATGCCAGGGGTCCGCAGAAGAATCAGCAGAGGTCTTGATGGTGTCACTGTTATTCATGGGACGTTATGTAAAATGCTTTGTCCTTGTGAAAAATGCATAGCAGAAGCAATCCAAAGAAAGTTTGGTTTTTATCCTTGTCCAGTGAGCTGGCCCTGAAGAAAATGCCTGTCATTTTTCAGAGATTTTCAGCAGCACATTTCCCTTGCCCAGCTTTGGCTGTGCACGCTTGTTTTCAGATCTCAGGAGCGAGGAGCCATGAACCACTTGTCAGCTCTGCTCTGCTGAGTATGAGCGTGTGGTCAAGAGCTTCTTTGTGCATACATACTCTCCCAGAGCATTCTAGAATGTTCAAGCATGTGCACAGTAATGGAGCCTGGATTCAATAGCTGTCAATAGTTTCCCTATCTGCTTTATCACCAACCGTCGCCCCCACCTCACATTTTTTGTTGTGACTATTTCTCCTTTATTGGAGATACTAAAGCAAATGCTAGGCTTCTGTTATTTCAACTCTTTAAACTATAGTGTTCTTATCTAATCATAGTGCCCTTACCATTTCTAACTGTAATTACATATTTTGTTGGTATTGTCTAATACCATTTTTATTTTTAAAAAATATTTATTCACTTTCAAGCAGAGAGAGAGAGAGAGAGAGAGAGAGAGAGAGAGAGAGAGAGAGAGAGAGAGAGAGAGAGAGAGAGAGGAGAGAGAGAGAGAGAGAGAGCGCCCACCAGGGCCATCACCTTGTGGGTCTGGCATATGTGGATACTGGGGAATTGAATCCTGGACCTTAGGCACTGGAGGCAAGTGCCTTATCCACTGAACCATCTCTCCAGCCCCCCCCCATTATGATTTTTTAAAAATCAATTGTTTAAAGAAAATGCCCTTTGAGGTTTTGTTAGAATCAGGATTAAACAAGGGTCACGCATGGTACGTTAACACTTTTAATCAAGAACAGTTCCTGGCCACATATTCTTGGTCCCTGCGTGTCACACCATTGACTTATTTTGGAAAGTGGGTCAGTTGCCCTCACAGTGCCCCACATTCTGGATGTGTCTCTTGTGTCATGATCCTGTTCCCTGGCACCTGGATTTCCTCACACTGGCAATTAACTCAGAGGCTTGATGACACTCAAGCCCAGCCTTTATAGATGATGGTGCCTTGTGCTTCCCAATAGGAAATGCCCTTTCATTTACTTAAAATAAAAATAAAAACTCCTATCAGGCATTGTGCTTGTGTGTATGCCGGGTGCCAGGAGACTGCTGAGATGAATCAGAATCACGTATGGCCTTGGCTGCTCTCCATTTCTTCTAGGGAGTAGACTGAGCACGGGGACAATGGTACAGAAACTTCCATGTCTAAGCGTGATTGCCCAAGAATCCTTGGGAATTTGTTAGTACAGGAATGTCTTCCCCATACAATGGCAATTGTGTTCTTTGGCACAACTGGCTTCATTGTGTGCGTGCATTTCTTAACTTTTGTCTCCTAACTCACTGTGGACTTCATTACTGGAGAAATGGGCTATGGCTGTCTTCTGTGTTCTCCGCTCAGGATGGGCCTGCAGAGTTCTTACACTTCCATGTCTGATCCTTGCAGCTCATAGCAGAGGAGGCAGCTAGCTGCATTGCACTTGGACTGCATCACCCAGCTGTCTCTCTCCCAGTCCCCCTTCCTGACCTTGGGAATCAGCACAGACCCACACACAGACAGGAAATGCCAGCCTCCTGGACAGCTTGGCATTTTTCTTTGGCATGGGGTTATGCCACGGAGAGGTTTAAGCCTCACCAAGAATGAAGCCAGAGCTTTGAAAACGGCCTATGGCCACTCTATCAAAATTCATTTTAAATACCTCTGAAATGGCATATTAACAGTATAGTCTCTTTTTGTTTGTTTTTCCTTCACCTGTGTCTTGTCTTTATCTAGGTTTCACCTGTAAATTACCCTTTCCCAACTGGAGAACAGTCTCAAAAGTGTTCATAAGCCAGGAATTTAAGCAATAAAAATTTAAAAAGGCAGTTCTTCCATGCATTTAAAGACAGACATCCTCTGAGAAATACCTTCTCGCCGTTTATGCTCCTGCACGCAGTATGGTCCTAGGGCTTCAGTGCTCAGCAAACGCTGATTGAATAAACAAAATGAGAGGTTGGAGCATGTGTTTATTCTTGTTTAGAAATTACAAGTAAACAAAACGTTCATAGTGAATAATCCCCAGCCCTCCCTGCCTCACTCAAGAAACTTTGACTCATGCCCAAGAAGGGTGCGTGGGAAGGGCCAATAGGAGAGAGAAATTTGGCTTATCTGCTCACTATTTTAAAGATGGTAGGTTTATTATAAAATAGCATTTAAAATACATACAGCCTAAAAAGCTGCTGAGTAAAATGCTTTCGTTTTGTTTTTAAAAGGAAAAAAAAGGCTATGTCTTCTTCAAAAACCAATTTCTACTGTAAATGACCAAAAATTGTTAGGGGACCAAAAGCTGATGCATATGTTGCCTGAAGGGCAAGTACTTAGATCTTAATAGCCCCCATTGTTCACGTAGCACAATTCATCCTTTGATACAGATGTAGGCAGGCTCTTCACGAAGGACCATCACGTGCTTTGCAGGCATTAAGAGCTCGATCCTCTCTCGGTTCCCCGTTTGAAGTGGCTGTTTCAGGGTATAAAGTCGAGGGCCGAAGCTGAGCTAATGAACGGCTTTTGTCTACAGCTTGTACTATTCTCAATGTTCCTGTACAGTGTTCAAGGAGGCTGCAGCCTCTTAGTGGGCATCACAGAGCTGAAACCAGCTTCCCAGGGCGGGCTGCTGGCCACCTGCTATCTGGTTCGGTTATTATGACTTGATCACATAGGGAATGTCCATGACCTTCCACATGAACAAAAGATACAGGACTCCCCCCCAGTTTCCTCATCTGTAGAATGAATTCACGGTGCAGTGTGAGGCACGGAAACAAGACAGTCACTGTTAGCAACAGGTGACAGCTTGTCCTGGAGGAGGGGGAATGGCAGGTTGTCTCTAGGTGACAAGCGGATGTTGGCCCAGGTAATTCAGGACTTCCAAGAACAGGACTGAGCTGAGATTAAAGGTTGTAGCTGATGTCCTCCCTGGCTGGAAGCCCCTGATCATGACCCTTGACCTTCCTTCTGGACGCATTGGATTCATCTCCTGCTGAACTGAGCTGTGTAGGGATTCCCTCTACTTCTGACACGCCAGCCGGCTCCCATGGAAACCAGATCCTTCAAGATTGTTCCTATTTGGGATTCCTTCCTTTCAGAGTGAGGGGTGCCCACAAGCAGGGAGAGGATAGACCTAGTCACCTATATATACATGTAAGATTGGGTGGGAGGCTCCTTGGTGAGCACATGGAGTTTGACACAGCATTTCTTTCTATACTTTTGCCTTTTGGGAGCTTTCTATGAAGAAAATTTTTTTTAATTGAGAAAAAAAGTAAGTTGCATAAGAGTATAGGTAGTGTAGTACTTTATAGAAATCTTTAAAATATGCAAATAGTATATTCATGTATATATGCTATATATTTATGATTGTATAATCATAGTAAAAATTAAAATATTACAGAAATAGTAACTTTAAGATACCGATGTACTCTAACAAGATAGTGAAATAGAATGAACAGAGAAACTACACAGGGTGACTCACCTATATTTAGTATTTTGCTGAAAAATATTATTTGAAGCAAATATGGCAGATGCTAAGGCTTGTTAGAGTTGAGAAGTGTAAGGCTTGGGTGTTTGTTCTGTTGTCTGTAATTATTTTTGTCTGTTTAAAGTATGTCACCATACAAAGAATAATGAAATGCTGTGATTCTGTGAGAAGTATTTTTAGGCCCTGAGGAGCTGAGGAGCTGAGCTGTGGTGGTGCTGGAGGGTGCCTTTCCTTTCTCTGGAGCACTGTTCCCTGGAGCTGGGTGTGGAGATGCCAGGCCTCATGGGTCAGGAGTGAAGGCAGTCAGGAATTTGTGTTTTCTGGAACATACAGAAACCTACCATAACCTTAATCAGGGGGATTGGGCCTAGGTCACAGGGGGTGCAGGTTACCAGGACTCCAGTGGCTTCCCTCATTGGGCCTTCTCAAACAGAGGAAATCTGTATCCATTCCTGATTGGCTGGCTGTGTGGTGCCCAGGTCAGCCTTCGTGCGGGATGCCCTCAGCTCAGCAGGGAGAAGGCCACTCTGCTGCAAGGTTCAGAGGCTACCCTCTCCCCTAACCTAAGAAGTGCCTCCAAAAACGTGCTCTTAAGTACCTTCTCTGTTTCTGGGAAGGATGACCCAGTGACTGATGTGATCCTTGTGCCCAGGTCACATGCTGTGTGTGACTTAATTACTCACAGGTGTTGGGTGTATGGGACTCAGTGTGCACTCCAACAGGGGCTCTGAAGAGGCTCTTTCAGCAGAAGTTGGGGAAGAAACCCAGTGCGCCCCCCAAAGGCTGGGCAGTGCAGTAAGCTGTGGGGAGCCTGCTTGCAAGGGGTGGGGGAGGACACCAAACTTCTGAGACCTCCTGTTTTGAGCACAGTGCTTGGTCTGAGGAAGGAAAGGATTAGTCCAGCGCAGCCTTTCACCCCTGTGCATCCTGGGAAGTAAAAGTCAGTCCAGCACAGCCCTTCACCCCTGTGCATCCTGGGAAGTGAGGACCAGTCCAGCACAGACCTTCACCCCTGTGCATCCTGGGAAGTGCAGTGTGCTCCCAGGCATTCCCAGGGACCCACCTCCACCTCAGTCTAAATCCTGGGTGTTCAGAGTAAGCAATGTGGGGGTTCTGGTGTCGGGTTCTGCCATGTTGCCTTTGCCCTATATGTTAGTTTATAGCTTTGTGTCTTTCCTTAGTAAAGCTTGTCTCCAGGCTAGCAAAAATCAAATTAAGTGAGCTATCCACACCCTGGCTAACATTCCTTTCTGTTACTTATCACCTATTTGGTGTTCCTTAAATGTTCTGTAGTTTAGCTCCGTGCGCACAGGAAGCAGTAGTTTCTTGAGGTGACTGTAGATGCAGAGATGTTACAGAGAATGAGTCAAGGCCACCTTGTCCTTTCCCTGGCACCTCCTTATGGATTTTGAAATGTCTAAATCCAGTGGAGCTCCATAGTCACATAGTCCCATGATGTGATGAACCTCTGGATGTTTTCAGGTATCTAGTACTAGATGGGGTGTGCCTTTCAGACTTGTAACAAATGCAAAACTTGGTTCACTTTTATGGAATCATGTCTGTATGAGACTATTTCATGCAAAGATTTCTTTAGCGCCCCCCTGATTGGATTGGTCTCCCCACATGACAGAAGTGCATTCCTCTCGTCCTGCCCTTGACCTGTTCTTCCTCAATGTCTCTGCTCCAATCTTCTTCACCTATATCTAATATTGTCATGAAATTTTTTTCTCACTTTAGCTCAGTGATTACATAATCAGACTTTGTGGCTTATCTTGGCAAGTAAAAGAAAGAAGGTGGGTCTTCCACCTCAGTTAACCTGGTCAAGGTCACCATCCCGGGCATGCCATGGGCACATCCGTGTGGCATTTGTACATGTGTGTGGTGCTTTGAATATGTGGTCCCCAGCTGGTGGTGATTTGGGAATGTTGCTGCACCTTTGGGAGATGGAGCCTGGCTCGAGCGGGGGTGCTGCTGGGGTGGGCATTGGGTTGGGACAGCCCAGCTCCTGGCCCGGGATGAGGCGTCTCCAGCTCTCTGCTCTGCCATATGAAGTCTCCCCTGGAACTGGGGATAAACTTCAGGCCAGTGTCCTGTCCAGCTGCCACCGTGTGGGACAGGAGAGGATGACAACGCAGTACTGAGGACCCTCTCATCCCTGGCAGAGGCGTCAGCATCCTGGGCCTGGCTGGGAAGGCTTCAAGCCTGTCATTTCTACTTCTGGTCTTCATGTCCCGTTTTACTCAAGAATTCCTTTAGGAAAAGAATTCAACTACTGGTTATGAAGTTTGAAAATGAATGTTTAGAGAAAAGAATATTCCTTGGGATCAGAGGCAGGAAGCAGGGGTCCTGGTCACCCTTTAAGTGCCATTCTGTGAATGTCTAGGCGCTTCAGCTTTCTGGACACTCAGTGCCCCCATCTCTGAAATGATGGGCTTGGACTTCTTCATGTTAGGATTCTGCTTGAGTATTAATAAGTCACTAACTTAAAAATAATAATGATAATAAAGTAACTGGAAAAGAGAGCTACTGCCCCCAGCTGCCTCCTATGGCTCCAGCATGCCAGGTGCCTGGAAGGTGACTGTCATGGTTTGATCCAGGTGTCCTCCACAAACAAATGAATGTGTTCTCAATGATTGATCCTCAGCTGATGGCAGTTTGGCTTTTACAACCTCAATGGAGGTGTGTTGTTGGGGGAAGGCTTATCAGGGTTATAAGCCAGCTTCCCCTTGCCAGTGTTTGGCACACCTTTCTGCCGCTGTTTGCAGTGCTGTGGCAGAGGTGATGTCCAGCCCTCTGCTCATGCCATTGTTTTTCCTGCCAGGATGGAGTCTCCCCTCGAGTCCGTAAGCCTAATAAACCCATTCCTCCACAAGCCTCTTTTGCTTGGGTTCTTTCTCCACAGCAACTAGAAAGCTGACCGCAACAGTGACAGGTTGGAAGCTTCTCTAACTTCCCGTTTGTTTTCTATTAATGATGGCTCTGGCACAGCCAGTCATGGCTCTTTTAAGAAGGATTTAGTCATCTCTCTCTGAAGTGGATGACAGTTTATCTCATCCTGTAGTTATTTTTTTTAAAAAAAATATATGTTTATTTGAGAGGGAGGGAGGGAAGAAGGGAGGCAGATAGAATGAGGGTGAGTATGGGGCCACCAGGGCCTCCTGTCACTGCAAAAAGACTTCAGACACACACACCACTTTGTTCATCTGGCTTTCCATGGGTAATGGGGAATCAAACCCAGGCTGGAGGCTTTATGCAAGCGCTTAAGTTCTGCTAGTGAAATCTGCAGTAGGAAGTGGGCCCCATGTCCTTCAGTGGTTTCGGGGTGTTAATTTCCACAGCTAGACCCCCTGTTGGCTGTGTGCCATCACCACTGCCTAGATGGCCCTAGCTGGAAGCTGAACGCTCTCTGCACATTCGGGTCTGTATTGGAGACCTTTGATGGTAATGGGCCGGGAGGGGTTCTCTGTCCCCTGGGAGGTGCCAGGTTGTTCCTCCTGAAGATTGAGCCTCCCACAGCTGCAGTGGGTACAACCCAAGTCCTGTTGATTTTACAGGCAAAGTAAAACAAAGCATGATCTCCCTCCAGCCCCTCTGGAAGGGGAGAGCACAGTTAACTGTCCCAAATATCCAGCATTAGGTTTTTGACTTTTAGAACAAACTTTCATCTACAGTATATAAACTATGTGCATATGTTCTATTATAATTTAAAGTCAAAATCATAATGTAAAGCTGGGGAGATGGCTCAGTGGTTAAGGCACTTGCCTGCAAAGCCCAATGTAAAGCCAGATGCAGAAGGTGTCTCATGCATCTAGAGTTTGTTTGCAGTGGCTAGAGATCCTAGCACACCCCTATTTTCATTCATTCTCCTCTCCCTCCCCTCCTCTCCTCCTCCCCTCCTCTCCTCCTTCTCCTCCCCTCGAAAATAAATATTTCTTTTAAAAATAGTAACATAAAGTCAAAAGATTGTTGGTCACAAATGTGTTGGACTAAAATGAGAGTGGTTTTATTTCATGTCATGTAGTCTCCTCTCAGAAAGCATTCCCCGTGATCAAAGTGTGGATGTGATGAAGGATTCTGCAGTGACAGGCAGGGGCCTGTGCAGCCGCCCCCACTTTAGACAGATTTGCTGTACGGTTGAGTGTAACCCCCCCCCAAGATGAAGCATTCAGTGACCATGTGACATTTCCTGTTCTGTTGTACTTCATTTAGATGGCTTGGAAAACATATCAGTGGACGAGGTCAGAATGTGGATGAATACATCACGGTCTTGATTGGACCCATAGATTTTACTTTCTCTGAGTATTATGTGAAGACCATGCTGTATGCATCAGATGTACTCATTGTAAAGTGTAGAAACTTTCACACCTGTGTGATGGCCACCCAGGTGTGGAGCCAGCCTAGCTGCAGGAAGGGATGTTAAGGGCTGGATAGGTAGGCGTGGGGAAGCCCTGCTTCCAGGGATGACACTGTGGTAACCAGAGGGCTCAGCGTGTGTCCACTGAAGTGAAGTGGGGACCCCTCCTCAGCTAGCCATGTGCTTCCCCTGTGCCCTGTGTCGGGGTACAGAATGTGTTCATGGTAGCTGCATTTGATTTGGATCATGGCTTCATAAACTACATACATGTTTATGAATACTAATTGCATGCTTAATAAATTCACCAAGACATATTCTCCAATAAAAAGTCAGCATTTCATGTGGATGGGTAGATATGTTCTTTTATCCAGATGTTGAAAAAAATTACAGGTTATTTTTTTCTTTTATGAACTTTTTATCACTCATTATATGGCATATTTAGGACAATCAGTTTGAGCTTTTGATCTTTCACAGTTTTAGATGTATAATGAGTATATATAAAATGTGGGTGATTAATCATATAGCTTCTTACAGCATGGCCTTCTGGGCATTTCCTTTCCACTGCTTTGGCTCACCCGTCTAGGCTTTTTTTTTTTTTTCTTTTTTTTTTACAAAGTTAATGGATCTCATTCAGTCATAAGTTAATTCAACAAGTATGTGTTTTGCAGTGTTAATGTGCTGAGCACTTTTTTGTATATTGAATTAATATTGCTACAATCTTAGAAACTCAGTATTTCCATGTTTGGCTGAGTCTGAGTTCTTCACGATGCCTGTGAGTATGTGATGGAACCGACAAAATAGTTTGTGATGGTCTGGATGCAAAATGTCCCCATATGGACAATAAAGTAAAATTAAATTAAAAAAAAAAACACCAAAATGTCCCCATAGGCTAATGTATTTGAATAGTCTGTGGTGCTGTTTGGGAAGGTTTAGACCCTTTAGGAGGTGGGCCTTGCTGAGGAAGTGAGTCACTGGGGGTGGGCCTTGAGGTTGCCCAGCCCAGCCCACTTCCCTCTTCCCCCACCACGATGAACTGCCCCTCAAAATGGAAATCAACCCTTACCTTTCGTAAGCTGGCTGCTTCTGGTCAGGTGTGTTGTCTCAGCAGTGAGAATTGACTGATAGGTATTTCATCATTGGTAACAGAGCCTGAACATTCTTGCTCACGCTACTAAAAGGTTTTCAAAAGAAACCAGTTTCAGTAAATCCTAGTACCTTGAATTTTAGTGGGTTGTTTGATAAAGTTCATTGAAGCTTTTAGAAATGTACTTGACGTAATATAACGTTAACTTGGGGGGAAATCAGGACAGCATTCAGGATGTTCTTGTTGAGATAAACAAAAAGTACAGAAAAAAATAAATAGCAAAATTAGACTGAACGAAGCATCTGCTTCTTCACACTTTTTATCTTGCCAGGTTTCCCCTGAATAAGTGCCTTTCCACTTCAAGGCTTGCAAACGGCACAGAATGTTGACGAAAGTAGAATGATTTGTGTAATGTTAGTAGAATGATTTGTGTACCTTTAAGTCTTAGCTTGCACTGTTCAAGGTCCCAGTGTCTCAGCCTCATCCACCCGAGTCCAGCTTGTGGCTTTAAAAGTCCACTTAGCGAGTCTCCAAAACCAGTTCATCCCCAACTAATGGAACATCAGTTTTTGCTATTGTTGTAGTTGGCTAGTTTCTTTTTTTTTCCATTCATTTTTTTCTTTAAAAATTTTTTTATGAGTAAGTATATACATTGTATGAGCAAATCTTGAGAAAATATCCCTGTTTCCCTCCTCCCTGTCCCCTACCAACTGGGGTCCTTTTTTGGTGCGCATACTGGATCTGTCCATAGGTTAGGGGGTACGAACTATACCAGAGGGAGCCAGTTTTTCATTCTCTCTTTTTTTCTTCCCCCTTGTATTGTTGCTGAGGGGGGCAATGTCTCTGGATATTCTCCCCCACCATGGCTCTTACATTCTTTCTGCCCCTCTTCTGCTCAGTTCCCTGAGTCATAGTGGGTGAGTTTTGAGTCTGCTTTATTGTTGAGACCTTAAGTATCTCGGGCCTTTGCCCTGGGTTGTGTTAGGTATCATTGGTGTCTGTCTCCATTGACCTTTCATGGGTTATCAGACTTGCTGTGGTGATTGGTCTCCTGTTTGCCTCCTCACTTTCCCATTGGTTTCATTTGGGCCCTGTGTGAAGGTTAGTTGTGGTTTGTCTCCTGCCAGGATGTCAGCCTTCATCCCATGTCTTGTTGGTGGAATTGAGTTATTCCTGCCTTCTGAAAAATACAAACAGAATCTCCATCGGAGAGTGAGCTCAATATAGGTCAAATGAGACAACATTGCTAATTTGGCAAGCTTCTAATGGGTGTAGCCTCTCTGTAGCTCTCTGGTAGTGGGAATTGCCCCTAGGGGCCCAGGTTCTTGGTCCCCATAAGAATTTGCCATGGATCCCAGTTCCAGTTAAGGGTTCCTTGTCACTAAGCAGATCTCTTAGCCAATCAGTAAGCCCTTGATTACCCTCCTAGGTTTAGCACCACTATTGCACAGATGAGCAGTTCTTGACTTGCTGCTCTCTTCCATATAGAAGTGTGTTCAGCATTCATGTGACAACTGTCTATATTGCATATCAGTCATCTCTGCTTTCTCCAAATATCATTGACCAATTTCCTCTGGCAGCTCATGCAACACCTTCCAGTGCTACACATGCTACCATCTGGGAGCTGGTTACCATGCTGGATCTAGTAGTATCTCTTTCCTCCACAAGCCGCTTTTGCTCGGGTTCTTTCTGCGCAGCAACTACAAATCTGACCACAACAATAACTATACATAAGCTGTCTAGCTGTAAGAATTTTCGTGGCCTTTTACTTCTACTCAACGCTTCAAGTCATAAAACATCAATGGGCTTTGAAATTCCCCTTTCTCCAACTAATGCTAATCCATACGGACAGCTTGACCATAGGAAGATGCTTACTGCACCCCAGCTTTTGTCTGGTACTGTTCCATGGGTCATGGCTTCATTTTTAGTTCTTTCTTGTAGTTTCATTGTGCAAACTATAAGTTCTTCGCCCATGGCCAGTTTTGCCTTTTCACATTTCCTGTAAATTTGACTGACAGGAGGCAGAAAGGACAGGGAGGAGGCAAGGGGAGGGGAAGGACCAGGCGAGTCTACAACTTCCTAAGGAGGCTTGATTTGGACCTTGAGGTCACCTCAGAAACCAGCTCTCACCCTTTTCGGGGCTCTAATGACTATTCCAAGGTGACAAGAAAGCAGAGGCATGACGGGACTCAGACAAAGCCAGTGGTGGGGGTTTGTTTCTGTTCATGGCCTTGTTCGTGTTTCTGCCTATGGAATGACAGAACCATTCCAGAGCAACTTGGCAGCCTCTCCTCCTGGCTCCACCTTCCTTCTCTACCAACCAGAAGGGGAGAAGGCCAGGGAGCAAGAAAGGCTCTGGGGTTTTGCCCTGCTTTCCAGGCTGGGACAGGGTTCCCATGAGCCAGCTGTGGAGTCTTCCAGTGCTGAGCTACCTATAGGGGAGGAGTGAGACCTCACTCACCCTCCGAGTCGGACGGAGTTACGGTGAGGATGCTGCCAGTGACATGAATGTGATACAATATGGAATACCAGTTTTTATATATATATATATATATATACACATATATATATACTGGTATTCCATATTGTATCTATAATACTATAATATACATGTATAATACATATATTTATATGGAATTATATATACTATGTATACTATATAATTTTATAGTGTAATATATATATTTTATATATGATACTGGTCTCAGGAAACACCCTGGTAGTTGTAGATATTTGCTCTCAAAGTCTGCTGGCCCAGGTTCAGTTCCCCAGCATCCATGTGCAGCCAGGCACAAAAAGTGGTTCATAATCTGAAGTTTGTTTGGAGACGGAAGAGACCCTGGCAGGTGCATGTGAGCACACACACACACACACACACACACACACACACACACACACATTTTAAAATGAAATAATAGTTACTAAATAACCTTCTTCCCTTTGGATAATTAGCCAAGCTCCCCTCCTAGGACGGCCCTGGCCTTGTGTTCATGACTGCTTCTTATACTGTATTCAGAGCTCTCATCCTTGTAGGTCTTCCTCACATATTGACTGATTGAGACAACACAGGCAAACATTCATAATGCTGCCTTGTTTACCAGGCCTACGCCACTTTTAATATCCACCCTATAGATGTGAAAAGCAGAGGCAGCGGGGTTGAATCTTAACACAATTAAGATCGTCTTGTCTGGCATTCATCATTCAGAATGTTGGAATGAATTTATTGCAGATTCTTATTTACCTATTTCTTGATTTTTTTTTGTTTTTTCAAGGTAGGGTTTCACTCTAGCCCAGGCTAACCCAAAATTCACTGTGGAGTTTCAGGCTGGCCTCGAACTCATGGTTTACTGACCATGAATTGGTTCAGAAGGAATATAGAATTAGAAAACAATCCTGGCTGCTGTCCCATAATGTTGAGCTGTGAGGCTATTAGTTTTCTTCTGGGTGGCATTTTCGGGTTGGGTGTGCTGCTCTAGGTGGGGGTGAGGCCTACCTTTCCTTCATATGGCTTCAGATCAGTGGAGCCAAAGCTTTTGGGTGAGTTACAATGTGATATATATATATTGGGGGGGGGGTTTCAAGGTAGGGTCTTGCTCTAGCCCAGGCTGACCTGGAATTCACTATGTAGTCTCAGGGTGGCCTTGAACTCATGGCGATCCTCCTATCTCTGCCTTCCGAGTGCTGGGATTAAAGGCGTGCGCCACCACACCCGGCTTACAATGTGATATTCTAAGTGTATTTATTGGTAGTTATTTCCTGACAGGTGCGTGGTGACCCGGAAGTAACCCTCATGATTGGTAAAAATAGTCTTTTATGGATTCTATTACCATAAAGTCAAGACTATATTCTCTCTAGAACATCTTTCCCATGATTTAGTTTTATGTCTTGAATCTCAAAGTGCATTTTATCTTGAAATCCAGGTTATGAACAGATGTTGAGTCTGGTCCTACATGACACAGCTTCACCTTCTTGCTAAGTCCCCATCTTAGTGGCCAGCCAGGACTGCAGCGCTTCCTGCTCCCTGTGACATCGTGACTCTACACCATTATTCCTTGAAAAGCCCTTTCAGTAAGCCTGATGGCATGGGTGTTCAGGTAGGTGGGAGGCAGCAGGTGCATGAAGAGACCTTGTTGATCTTATTGTTTTAGGTGAGCAGAGACCTCTAATCATCATTATAAATACTTGGAGTTTTATAATTACCTAGTTTGTATATGTTTAATGTATTTGTGAAAAGAACTCCCACAGAGAAATTAAGACACATGTATGATGCCACATGCCGAAGGGGATTCCTAATCATAGAATCGCCAGGTCTGTTAAGATTAGGTTTGGTTATGTATAACCGAGTAAAGTGAATTACTCTTCTATAGAAGATAGGCCCCAACTACTCAGAGGCTGAGGCCAAAGGATTGCTTGACCTCAGCAGTTCAAACCTAGCCCGAGCAACATGAAAGAGGCCCCAGGTAAAAAATTCACGATGGCTAAGTTGGTAAGTCCACTCTAAAGTCTCTTTGTATATTCTGGCCTTTCATCTCAGCAGGTGGCTTTCATCCTCAAGGTCACCTCTATGGTCCATCCAAGTTTAGGTCAAAAGGAGGACAGAAGGGGTTCAGCTTTCCCTTGATCTGGCTGCCTTTGAACAGTCTTCCCGAAAGCCCCACAGGACTCTGTGAGGGCCACACCTAGCTTCAAGGAAGACTGGAGAAGCTAATCTTTGTTTCCTAGATGTGTTAGTGCAGAAGACAAAGATAGTGGAGGGGCCTGTTCCACTAAGTCAAAAATTATATCCATTTTAACAACAATCATTATTGATAAACCTTAGTCCTGAAAAAAATATATATCCATTTAACCCTATCACCAATGAATTCAGATTTTGTACCCTCACTACACTCACCAATCAATCCAGTGTTTATTTTCCCAGCTATCAAAAGTATTCTTGACCTTCTTAAAAATAAAATTTCTCTGCTCGATTTGAATTGTGCAGTTTTCTTGACTTCCAAGTGCTTCTGAAGTTTAAGACAGACAGCAGCCTAATTTCCTTCATAAATCTGATGCTCTCTCATGGACTTTTCATTGTGAAAGGTGAGCCATGAGAAGAGAGCATCTCCCTCTTCAGTGCCAGCTCCCCCGTGTGCCTGCAGGTGCCAGCCTCTCCCGACACCATTAGCTCCAGAGGTGAAAGGAAGAAAGTGCATCTAAAATTGTGTGTCTTCCATGTCCCAGGCATTGTCAACCCTTCCCGTGTGACTTTCCCATAATTTATCGACTCCTCCCCCACAAAAATATAAAAGTGTGAGCAAGTGGAAGACAGAAAAGTCACAGAATCTGTGCAGAGTCCAAAAGGTACCTGAATGGTAAATCTTATTTTGGTTCCTATTTTTACACCTCTACAGATAGAGACAAACTGCATTCCCTTTACTTCCCTGTGGCTTAAATTGGTGGATTTTGTTGTTGTTGTTTTCAATATTTCGCCAGATTCTTTTGTCAGCTCTTCTTGGCGGGACGCACTGAAGGTGGTGGTGGTAATTCTCGGTGTCTGGTCTTTGCCACACGGTCCAGGCTTGTGTCCCTGACTGCTGTTTTCTCAAGTGCTTTGCTCTGACCTGCTGCTGAAGTAGAGTGGGTTGACTAGTTTCTTCCTGGAAGTCAGCATTCTTGAACATGTGTGTCCAAAAATAGCGTCATAGCAAACTGAAGTCATTTTCTTATTGCTGGAAAGAGTAACCAAAGAAAGCCTGGTGTTGGGTGGTCAAAATGCCACACAGTGTGGGCAGAATAGAACTCCTGGCCCAACCAGCATACTGGTTGATTATTGTTTCTCAAAGAGCACGTTCTGTGGGTTACGTGGCCATGTCATTCCAGGACATTAAACCTGTGGGCCCGTGGGATCGCCATGGTAAATACCCACCTGCTTTGCCACATGGAAACAGGTTATCCAGGAGGAAAGAAGAGAAACAGAAGATTCTTAATTTGTTCTATATGAGAACATGTCTGGCTTAAATCAGTAGTTAAAAGTATAGCACCAAAAGTTATGTAAGGGTTTCTGTTTTATAGCAGAGGCTCCTGATTCACAGTTGGCAGGCTAGAACATTAACTTCATTCTTCTAGATGCCTGGGGACAGCATTGACTATATATTGCCTTTGTTTGCTGTCTTTACAGAACCGCCTAGGCCATTTCCTTCAGTAAATGCAGAGCTGCTAACCACCGTCAAAAGAATGTAAAGATGTTACGTGAGAGGCTTGATGGGGAAAAGGAAGGGAATCCTAAGTATCTACATTTGTGATGTATTTCAGGGACAGGGTTCCTATGGCCAGGGCAGAGAGCGAGGTTGAGTAAAGGGTAGCCCATAGATAAATCTGGAACTAATGTTTTGTAATGACAATCTGGACCCTGGAGAAACTTGACAAAAGTTATGATGAGAATTACCCAGAGAACGCCAGGGTTCAAGGAGATGGGTGTGAGTGGGTATAGGTGGTCTTCTCTTTTGTTAGGTAGAAGAGAAAGGTAAGAAGTTGGTTTTTCAAATCTCTGCATTCTTTGCGTGCAGTGTGTGTGTGTGTGTGTGTGTGTGTGTGTGTGTGTACTGATATGTGTGCCCCACCGGCATGTGTGCAAAGACAAGGGGAAGACGTTGAGTGTCGTCTTCTGCTGCTCCTCCCTGAGACAGAGTCTCTCCTTGAGCCTGGAACTCTCTGTTGTCTTAGCCTCGCTGACCAAGGAGCCCCGGTGATCCTCATGGGCGACCATGTCTGGCTTTTGTGTGGGTGCTGGAGGTGCACATAGGTCCCATGCTTGGCCTTCACTGGCTGAGCCATCTCTCCAGCCCCCTGATCCCCCTTTTCTTCACAAGCAAGCTGAAAGGATGATGACTTAAGGACTCTGCTCTTTCTCCCCTTTTATTTGGGGTCTATTGTTGTGAAGCCTTGAAGGGTTGGTTCTCCTCAGTCAGGTCAGAACATCTGATGTTCTGTCATGTCTGGCCTGATGCCTTCTGCGGCCCATTGTCTTGACATCTCCTTTATGGGGCGGAAGAAGAAAACTGGCTAGAAATGGACCACCCAGGTGCAGTGTAGGCCCCGTGAGAGTTAATCAGCTGCAGAAAGCAATAGGCCTCGGGGGTTTATCAGTTCTCTCCTTCCCAACATCCCCTTTCCTCTTCCCTCTTCCTGACTAGGTCTTGCTCTCTTTGGACTGAAACTTAATGTAAACCCAGGCTGGCCTTTTGATTCATCCTCCTGCTTCAGCCTCCTATGTGCTGAATTACTGCCTAGCAACAGCGTATTTTACAACAGTTCCCGCCCTGTCCCCAAGTCCCACTGAGACTGGGGGTGTAAAATGGGACCCAGGTCGATGGCTGTGCATCTGGTAGGTGGTCCAGACAGAAATCCTTAGTTGGGGATCCTAAATCTTCTGCCCTTTGCTCTGGAAGGGGAGCTGCCTCTTAATCTTTCAAGGCTGTAAATGCAGGTATCTTGATAGTCTGGAACAAAGAGTCACTGTAAATTGTTTTTAAGGCTTACAGAAGCACAGGACACCCTGGGAGCACTTGCTCCTTTGAAAGAAGCTGGTTGGTACCTTGTTCCTCTGTCTCAGCGTAGATTTCCATCCTGGCTTGGTCACCTTTCCTGCTTGGGAAGCCTGCTGAGGTCATAGCTGTTGGAAAGAACCTGATGGACTTGTTTCTGGAGAAACTTGCAATAATATAGGCAGACTTCCTTCACATGATCCTTCTGAGTTGGACTTGTGTTACTTGGCGATGCCTTTGAACCTGGCAATGGCTGAGCAACATATATTTCTGTTATGTTTCCTCCCTTGATGGAAAAGGATTCATCTCCCATCACCTCACCATATGTACAGTAATTGAAACCTTAGAGAAAGTCCTGGCACTTGGTCACACATTTTCTCTTAGCAAATGAGCAACCCAGGGATAAGAGCTGGGAATGTCAAGAGACGCATGCCTGGTTTCTAGGAAGCTAAAGGAGAGGATTTAAGAACTTAACCTGCCAAGTCAACCGCTACCAAGGAGGTGGTTATATGGCCAGGAGTTCCCTGTGTCCGCATGGATGGCCTGAATTACTGTCAGCCAGGGTGCGGGGATGTCAACACCTGCCTGCTGGCTGAGAAGACCTCTTCCTCTTTCACCTCCAGCCACAGACAGGCTCTAAAACTTACTGTCTCTAAGTTCCCAAAGCCTTTGAAGCACCCGGTTAAAGGAATTTTCCATTCCTAGTGCTGTGTGTTCAGCTTGTGACTCTCCCGGCCACTTGATAGTGTTCCTCCTGCCTTTGGGCAACAGATCCTCCTCCTGCCGCTGCTAGCTGTGACGTGCAGTGGACCAGAGCCCAGCGCACTGCATTCCTGTTGTGTTCTTTAGAAAAGCCGATGGGCCCCGTGCCCACTCAGCCAGCTGCGCTCCTCACGACTCAGGGAGCAGGCTGGATTTTCCCTTAAAAGCTGTAGATCTGAGCGGCCCAGTGGACTCTTTCCCAGGAAAATGGAGTGAGTGTATGGTTCTGTAGCCTGTGGACGTGCCCTTCCCTCGTGCTATCGTTGTTTGTGGACGTAGGCGCTCATCTGGCTGCGTAATTGGTACCCAGGAGTGTCCCTGAATCAATGGCTGACTCACTTCCAGCGCTTAGCAATATCATTATGTTGGCTTTAGCCTCTTTTGCATCCTGTGGTTTTGAAGAAGAAAAAAAATCTTGTAAAACCAGTACAGCGAGCCCGGCTTGCGCAGATCAGGTTAGGGTGGAAGGCTCCGTCCTGGGGTGTGGAGGGGGGATGCTCACTGCACCCTGTCCACACTGTGCTCTTCATTCTTGCCAAGGAACAGTCACCATTTGTTGCCAGCATGCGACACTCTGGTCTATGGCATTGGCTTCTGTGGTGAGGGGACCAGACAGTGCTGGACCCAGACACGTGAAAGCTAGCCTCGTGTCCCTCTTGTAAACACTAGTGCAAACCTTTTCCTCCTTTCCTTCAGAAAGGTGTCTCCAACCCCCCCCCCCCCCCCCCCCCCCCCCCGTGTTCCCCTCTGGGGTGGGGAACCTGTGTGGTGCTTTCTGATCAGGCATTTCAGAGCTACCAAAGAGAAATGGGTTGCTTTTTAAAAAAAGATTAAAAAAGAACAACAGTTTCTGAGTTGTAACATCTGAAGAGCTGAAAGAAATGGTTGTGTTTGTGGGATGTGAAAGCCAGTAGATTTCATGGGAAGGGAGTGAGTGTCGACTAGAGAGAGAAAAGCAGTTTTCCTGGATTTTAGATGTCACACACTCAGGTTGTTTAACTCGCACCCCCTTCCGTATGCTTCCAGGCCCCTAGCACTGCCCGGACCAGGGGTCTTGATGGAGGTTAAACAGAGCATCCTGACTACAGACATCATATTTTAAGACTCGGAGTTCTAGGACAAACTGATCTTCTGGGGCTCAGTAATAGGCTAATCACGTGTTTTGAGCAGCATGGAGGAATCCCTTGTTTAGATTAAGCTTCAGGCCAGCAAGGGTCACCAGCAGACATTTGCCATTATCTCTAGCTTGAAGACTCATTAGCCAAGTACCAGCGCTGTGACTCGGGGGCTAATTTTAATTGGCCCTGTGCCCAGAAGCCACCAAGGAAAGCTGCTTGGTTGCTGCCTAAATATGGTGACCCCAGAACAGGTGTGACCCTTCCAGTGCTCCTGCTATGGGGCGAGGGCCGGGAGCTGTCGGTTCTAAGGTCAGCTCTGGTGCATGGACATACAGAACACGTAGTTCAGTCTTCACACCCTCACATTCCTTGCTTCCCTGTGCTTCCTCCTCAGCTAGCTTGGTGACGTCAGAGGGCATCCTGAGGAGAACTTTGGGGTTAGCCTTGGGTTGGATTTTCAGCACCAACACCGGCTTGAAATACTGCTTGACCTCTGTGCGCCTCAATTTCCCCCCAAGAAAGAAAATCCGATCAGGTGTGTCTGTATAAGAGCTTTGTCCCTGGCAGGTGGCAATTGTGTTAATTTTCCCTCAGATGCAGGTAAATGGGACTCTGGAGTTTCTCTTCTTTCTCATGTGCTTGCTTGGAGTAAACTCAGACCCAGGGTGTGTTAGCAGGGTTTTGATGTGCCCCTGAGGATTATGAGCCCACCTCATTCCCTAGAAATGAGGGCCCCAGAGCACCCCAAGACAGACTGGGAGTCGGCTCTTATCCTGGATGGATTTTAGGCAAGTACTTCTAAGTAGTAGTTTATTTCATTCTCGTGTGTGATCACTCATTGCCCCGCGGATTGTCACTGCTCATCGGAAAGCGCAGTTTAGATGGGGTTGTATACAGATTCATTGAATTGATTAAATGAATTATTTTTGAACCCTTACTATGGACCAGCCCTATGCCAGTGGATATAAGACATGGTACCTGGTATTAAAAGCTTAAATTGTGGTAGTAAAGAGATCATTCCTCCTTGAGTTACCAAATGAGGCAGGAGATGGATGGATAGCATTATCTGCTGTGCACCTTGTGTTTTTATCCCTTCCCTTGGTTTGCTGCTCTAAACACTGGGTCCCATGCTGGATTTCTTTCTGGGTGTCATCATCTACCTTAAGGCCAGGTGACCTGAGTGTGTCCAAGTCCTATTACCACTTCTTGAGTGAACTCAGGTGTGACCTTGCATTTCTGATGCTCATTTCCTGTCATTATGAAGTTAGGGTCTGTTTCACAGCCCCACATTTTCCCAAGAATCAGTTTTTAACTGAGCTCTCACCCCAATCCCTTGCCTGATGTCATGAAAGTGATTCTAAACTTTGATGTTCTTTGTGTATTTCCAGTACCCATTCCGTCTCCATTTTTACACATACTGTATTTTCAAACTAGAAAAGGGTGATGCCTTATTTATTTAAACCTTAAGTGAAGATTAGGTTAGAACTATTTTTTTTGTTGTTGTTGTTCTACTTTGCAGAGTTGGTTTCCAGAATGTTCTGTAATGTCTTGACTTCTAACTCTTCGGTGCATTAGATTTCTCAGCTAGCTAGGTGAACGTGATCCTGAAAGGGAATTTCTGTAGCTCGTTGTGGGAGAAGGACTTGGTTTCAGCCCGGGGAGAAGTCACTTTCCCCTGCTGCTTGGACGAAGCCTGTGGGCAGGAGTGGGAAGTCAGAGGGCTGCAGGGAGTGGGTGTGGGCAGAGCTTGCAAGGCTGCCAGGGGTCTATGTGTGCCGGAAGTGCAGCTTTGGTGGGGAGGACAGAATGTTCCCTTTTGCCCTCCAAGAGCAGAAACAGCTGCGGGATAGCTTGAAAAGATGATTGCCAAGTGGGGGGCGGAGAGTGGAAAAAAAAAAGCTAAAATATGGATGTGAAATAAAATCCACACTGGAAAACCCAGCAGAACTGCAGCAGAGTGCTGGCCATCTTTTCCACAGCGGTGAGGAGGACTTGCTCCCCATCTGGGACTTGGCTTTTTAGCTAAGGTTAGCTCAATTGTCCAACCATCCTTTTCTTCCCTATGAAAGGATCAAGCTGTCGGCATTCAAAATACAGTCACTGTTCCGGTCATCAGATGCTCATTTTCTCCCTCCTTAAAACAGTGCTGGTTTCTAAAAGACATACGTCTCTGTGGGTGGAGAATGTTGTCAGCAGATGTAATGGGAAGTCTTGTTTCCAGTGGGAAATACAATCCTTCAGCCAGATTCCGACCAATATTTACTTTAGAAGATCATTTTAAGTCCCTTTATGGTTTAAACCTGTAAGACTTTTTGGACAAAAGTTCAGAGTAGAGATAGACCGAAACCTGACACCTCAGAGTGGTTCTGAAACTTTTAAAATGAAGGTTTATTTACCTTTTTTTTTCCTCAAGCTGAAAGATTTAGTTTTTTGTGGCCATCATAGACAAAGGTTACATGTGAAATAATATTTTTCTAATTTCAGTTCTGCTATCTGACTTCTGGCTGATGCCCTCACACTTTCTGGGTTGGCTTTTAAATGTGCTAATCCCAAAGGAGAGTCAGTGTGATGGCACAGAGTAGGCCGCTAAAAACTAGACTCTAACAATGTCTAAGAAAATGGAAGGCTCACCTGCCGGCTGTCCCTTGCCCCCCCCTCTGTGTGCTTGGGGCAGAAAGAGGAAGCTGTCCCTTTTTGTGCCTCTGATTTTTCAAGAAAAAGCTGATCTCTGGCTCAGTTTTCTGAAGTAAGTACTGTGCACATATGATCACAGTTCTCGCCTTATCCTCCAAGTGGGAAGAACTGGGCTTCAAACCCCGGAATCAGTAAGTTGGAGTCAGACCTCAAAGGAAGGTTAAGGGGGAAATTTCAGTGGCTCTTGGTCCTGATTGCCAATGAGGCTAACCTCTGAGGGGCTTTAAAGTGTGCCTGTCTGTACCCGTGTCTTATATGCCCATGAATCAAGCCTGGGGGGCGGTGATTAAAGTCTCCCCAGTGTTGTTTGTGGGCAGCCAGGGTAGAGCACGGCTGCTGAAGAGAAACCAAGGATCTTGTTCAGAAGTTGCCCTTGAGAGAGCCTATCCCCGAGGCCCCATCCTGACGTTGTCTCTGCTCAGCTCTGTGGGGTGCATGGACCTCTGGGTCTCTCTGTGACTCACTGTTTCCTTTGGCCTGTCCCTGCAATGTTTGTCTGTCACCTGTGGTTCAACGGGTGTGGATGTTGGGATCCACACATCCAGCACTTCATTCCGGGTTGTCAGTACTCACAAGCCAAGCGGTAGGCTCACCTGATCCTCACTTGAGTGCAGCCTCTCTGAAGTCCCTGCTAAGAACCTGTAAACACCTGCAATCCTGGTGGGAGGGGGCGTGCTCCAAAATTGACCACCACAGCTCTGTAGACAGCCCAGGAAAAGAAAAAAAGAGAGGATTGTGTTTTTCAAAAATAAATACAAAATAAAGGGAGGGAACTTTTAAGAGTTAATTACACAATTCCTTTTTTATTTTTCAAGTGAGTGGCTTTCTCGTTGCTGAGAAAGATAAATTGATACCACATGTTGCTTCCAGACAAAGCGGGCTCTGTGTTCCAGGGAAAGCTCCTGCAGCTGGTGTCTGGGTTAGTGGACAAGTCTCCACAGGTAAACATGGCTTTGAGAGGGTCTGGAGCAGACGGAGAATAGCAGCAGCGAAGGAACTTCCAGTTCCTCTCAACTGGCACAGCCCCTCTGAACGTGGCACAGGCTGGCAGTTCCTTCTCGGAAGCAGCCATCCTCAACCTTTTGGCTTAAAGCACTCAATGCTCAGAAACCAGTAAGCGAAGGTTTGTGATATCACTGCTGTGTGTGAGAGATCTGATAGCCTTGGGCTCTGCTTGGCACGGGGCTGGGCGGTGCACACGCGGGCCTCCATGCACTTTTCTTTGCAGAGATCCCAGAGGTGGAGAAATGTGTCTGATCCCGGGTTTTCCAGGTGGGGTGGGTGGCTGAGGTTCAGATCGTTGGCCGGAGCCTGCGCCTGCCTTCCTCTGTCACCACCTTGCCTGGCACACCACATTCTCCACGAGAGAGCAGAACAGCACTCCTCCCTCCCTCAAGAGGGCTTCTGTCTTCCCAACCACTTGGCATATACATAGAGAGCGTGAACACATTACACCTGCCACGACGACCTATTTTACTTGAGAAAACTTAGTGATGACAAGCAATGAATAGATTCTGACCAATGCAGTTTCTTCTAGCAAAAGAATCTCTAGGCAGTGGCCCACACAGTGCAGTCAGCTCGACTGAAATGTGAATTCCAGCATGCTGCCTCCCCCACGCACCCACTGCTCACGCCTCCTTGGAGGGTATGCCACTGATCAGCCCGCAATCACACCAGGTCAGGTTTGTGAGCTTGCTTACTCATTGATCATACATAGTGGGGTCCCGCCTCAGTGTAAGCTGTTGTGTACACGTAAAGATTGATGTAAACCTGAGGGAGAGCATACTAAGTTCTGCTTTCTCAGGACACATCGTGAGCGTAGTTTTAGAAGGTTCTAGAAGTCTCTGGGTCTATGTTGAGGGGAAAATGGTGTTTTCTTTCTAGAGGTACTTGCTTTGCTTATCTCTCATCAGAATCTTGGTTTCTAAGTAGTGGATTTACTTTCACCCCAACCCCCATCCCGGGAAGACAGGAGAACGCAGTGTCCTTGGCGCGGGGCACCAGTAGGGGACAGGTGAGTCTTGTTGATTGGCCTCAGTCAGTGTCCCACTTGCAGATTATCCTAGAGAAGGAAGGCTGGCCAGCCTGTGTGACAAGAGGCCTCTGGGAACAGATGGGGCCTGCCAGGTAGTGGCCCAGCTTTTGTTTGTGTTTTCTTAGTGAAGTAGTGGAAAAACCTGCCTTGAATGTTCTGTAGAGAGAAGCCTCGGGGAGTGCATTCTACCACTAATAAACCTCTGTAAAGTCTGGCCACTGAAACCAGCCGCCATTTAATAAGGTGGGCTTCGTGGAAGCAGCTGGTGTGCCCTCCCTCCCCTTGGGTGCTGCGGTGGTGGCCTAACTGAAGATGGGCAAGCCTGTGCTACCAAGTGAGCTCACACCCTCAGGCCTGCTCTCCTGAAAGGCAGACTTTCTTTAAAAACGTAGCTGGTGTAGTCACCCATATCTGTAAGCCCAGTGGAGGCAGGGAAGCTCAGGAGGCTTTGCTGACTGAAAAATGGCTCCGGCTTCTGCAGTCAGCTTTCCCGTTGCTTCGGAAAGAACCCGACCAAAAGCAGCTGTGGAGGAAAGGGTTTATTTTGGTTTAACGACTCGAGGGGAAATTGCATGATGGCAGGGGAAAGGGTGGACATCACCTCCTGGCCAATATCAGGGGGACAACAGTAACAGGAGAGTCAGACACTGGCAAGGGAGCTGGCTAGAACCCCTGTAAGCCCGCTGCCAACAACACACCACCCACAAGATTCCAGTTCCCAAACTGCCAGCAGTTGGGGACCAAGCATTCAGCACACATAAGTTTATGGGGGTCACCTGGATCAAACCAGCACAGACAACCATCTCCAGGATTAGGTGGTGACTTCTAAGTAATATGGAGGCAGGCTTGCCAAGCGTTATAGAAAGTGCTTCATTAAAGTCAGAAAACCCTTTCCCTTTGGGTTCTTGGTGCACTAGCTGTGGTACCTTCTGTGTCTCTGAGCCCAAGGCTCCATGTGCAAGGTTAGGCACTGACTGCAGCCTTATGATGAGTCTAAAGCCCAGTGACTGTGATCAGGCACTCGGGTCTGCAGTCCCTGGTCCTTTCCTGCCCCAGCTCCCTGTCATCTGGCCCTTGGTGGGGCTGTTCCAGGGCTTTTAGCACGTTCCCTTATAGAAGCTTCCTATCAGTCTCCAGCTGTATAGTGTAATTGTGCAAAATTCTGTGCACACACCTACACATTGTTAGAGGCTAGAGTCACAGTAATGGCCTTCAGGAAATCTAGATGGGACATCTCAGAGTTCTATAAAATGTTTGGTTCTTTGTTTATTAAGTTGGTGAGAGTAAGATAGATTCTTTAAAAAAAAAAAAACATCCTGTGGGCTGGCCTTGAATTTGTGGTTGTCCTGCCTCAGCCTCCTGAGTGTTGACTGTGGTGTACATGCTTAAATATTGCTTCCAGCCCGGGGAGGTGGCTCAGTGGATAAAGCACCTGTGTTCCTTGGTTTGGATCCCCAGACTCCACATGAAAGCGTGTTTCTGTAACCCTAGTCACTGCAGCAAAAAAGGGAGGGTGGAGGTAGAGCTTGCTGGAGCAGTGGGGAATAACTCACAGGGGTGGGAGGAGAGGACCCACCTGAAAGATGTTCCGTGACCTCCACACACCAGGAAGGAACAAACTATTGTTCCCAGGTGCTTGTTAAAGACAGGATAGCTGGGTACTTAAGATTGCCCCTTCTGGTATATATTGGGTGCTAGACTAAGTAGATTCCCAGAATCTGGAGGGGGGGGGTCATTAGGGAGGAATCTGGACTGGCTCCCCACCCCAGTTTCACCCTGAAGATTGTATTGGCACGTCATCGAATGGCATCAGTGCTCAGTAGAGGTCACCTTCCACTTTCTTTGAGTGCATGTCATACCTTCATAGAGTAGTGTTCTTTTTTAAGAAATCATTTCTGAACCATTAGTGTATGCATTTATTCTTTTTAAAATATATTTACGTATTTGAGACGAGGTGGGGGGGAAGGAAGGATGGGCGTGTCAGGGTCTCCAGCCACTGCAAACGAACTCCAGATGCATGCACCACCTTTCACTTTATGTGTGTTGGGGAATCAAACTGGGGTCCTTAGGCTTTGCAGGCACCTTAACCATTTCTTCACCCACCCACCCACCCTATTCTTTAAAAAAAATCATAAGTGGAAAGGAAGCAAGACACATACTTTCCTGGGCAACATGTGTTTCTTCAGACAGTCGGCATGCTACCTGTTCCTTCTCCATGCATCTTGGTGGCAGTTGTAGACATGCTGACCTGTGACCTGTGATTGTCATGTTGACGTTCACTGCCCAGCCTGCATCGCTGTCTGTTCTTGGGTTGCAGCGTATACAGAAAACCCTGTATTTTGAATTATTTACTTATGACAAAATCCTGCTGACTTTCTGTGTTTTAAAAACATTCTGGTAGAACACATGTATTTGTATATTCTACATAAATACAGTTGCTGATTGCCAGTTTTTTTTCAAAACAAAAATATGGCAACTTTTAGTGCTGTTCATATTTAATATACAGCATTTCCGTGATGTCTTTTATCTTTTTTTTTTTTTTTGATGGTCTTTTATCTTTAACTTGCAAATTAAACCTCATCTGGCTTACAGGCACCATTCCAGATGTTGAGTACCACCAGTTCCTTTTTTTGTGTTTTATTTTTCTCCACACATGAGGCATGTTGCAGAGTAGAAGGACCTGCTTCTGACAGTGGGTGAGAACTGACCATGGGCTCTGCATGGTCCTCTTCTGAAGTGCATTGTGGGCTGTCGTCATCATGTCATCTCTGGCAGGGAGGGGTGGCTGGATGTTATCATGGCTGTGTTGAAGTTGGGACCCTGCCGTTGTTGTAGATAGATGAAACGATTTGCTCAGGGTCACATGGTTGGTCAGTGGCAGAGATAACACTGAACCGAGGTCATTCCTGACAATGAGCCAGGGGGTAGGTTCTTGATGCCCATGCGGTCATTAGGGCCTTCAGGGTATTTACCCCACTTTTTATTTCAAAAAATAATGAAACTTTTATTTTAAAATAGCTCTATATGTGCAGAAAACACATAAAGATAGCAGAGTTTCTTCACATCTTACGGGTTGATTCCTGTGTCACAGCCGATGAGCCAGTGATTTATCATTATTCTGATCTAAAGTCTACACATGTTATTCAGACATCTGTATTTTTTCTGCTGTCCTTTTTCTGCCCAGAACCCCAGGAGGATACTACCATGAGCTGTAACTGTGTGTCTCCTTCAGTTCATTGTCCAGGCTTTCTAAATGCCCTTAACTGGGTTTTCTGTGATATTTTTCTCATGATTAGTCTGGGGTTTTGAGTTTTGGAAGACTGTTAGAAAAGTCAACACATCTCATCTAGGACGCATACTACCAATGTGACTGGTCCCTGTTGGCACTGGTCTTTATGACACGGATGACATGGTGTTTGTTAGCTCTCTCTACTATAGTTACTCTTTTTAAAAAATATTTTATTGATTAGCAAGGAAAGAGAATGTGCACAACATGGCCTTTAGCCAATGAAAACAGACTCAAGATGCATGTGCCACTTTATGCATCTGGCTTTAGGTGGGTACTGGGGAATCTAGGCTTTGCAGGTAGGTGCCTTAACCGCTGAGCCATCTCTCCAGGCCCACACTGCCTGAAGGAGAGATTTGTGTAAAGTATTTGAATTCTTCTAAATGGGAGACTTGCTGGCTTCTTTACCAAACCTGAAAATCCTGCCCTATCCTTCTTATGTCTGTCAGAAATTATAAGGTATGAAATTGTAGCAGGATGGGATGGATAAAGTCCTCAAAGGGACAGGTGAAAGTTCACACTATTTCTGAGTTTATAGAAGTCGTGAGAAGAGGGGGGTGCTACCTCTGTACTTGTGGAGGGAGAATGAGATGTCGTAGAGATCCAGGGAGTTTTGTCGTCAGGCATGGGAAGGGAATGGTATGTTAGCAGAATTGATTGGTGTGAACTGTATGGTAGGAAATATAATCATAGAACAACGAGACACAGGAATCTGGGAGTGGCATCATTGAGTTTGTGTGTTTCTATCATTTCCTTCATTTGACACGGTCTCTCCATCTCTCAGACACGAAGCTCTATTTATCTCCGCTCTTTATTCCAAGGTCATGCTGATGTGTAGTAGGAGGGTCATACAGATAGATGTTCCTCTTTAAAAAAAAATTTAGCCTTTAAAACTGAGAAGAGGCTTAGAGAGAATGCTTAGTGGTTAAAGGCACAGCCTGCCAGCCTGGGTTTAATTTCCCAGTACCTACTTTAAGCCAGATGCATGAAGTGGTATGTGCATCTGGAGTTGTTTGCAGCTGCAAGAGGCCCCAGCACACTCACAGACTTTCTCTTTTCTTCCTTCCATCCTTCCCCCCTCATTTCTTCTTTCCCTCCTTCCTTTTTTCTCTCTGATAAATGAGGATATATTTTTTTAATTGAGGAGGCTTTAAAAACAGGAATCTGATGGTTTCTTCCGAGCACTGGGTTTGAGGCCTCCCATCTCACACTACCTTTTCCCTTCTCTCTGCAGAACTCTATCCGACACAACCTGTCACTGCACAGTCGATTCATGCGGGTCCAGAACGAGGGGACAGGCAAGAGCTCTTGGTGGATCATCAACCCCGATGGGGGCAAGAGTGGGAAGGCCCCCCGACGGCGGGCTGTCTCCATGGACAACAGCAACAAGTACACCAAGAGCCGAGGCCGGGCAGCCAAGAAGAAGGCGGCCCTGCAGGCTGCGCCCGAGTCCACGGACGACAGTCCTTCCCAGCTGGCCAAGTGGCCCGGCAGCCCCGCGTCCCGCAGCAGCGATGAGCTGGATGCGTGGACAGACTTCCGCTCCCGCACCAATTCCAACGCCAGCACGGTCAGCGGCCGCCTGTCGCCCATCCTGGCAAGCACAGAGTTGGATGAGGTCCAGGATGATGATGCACCACTGTCCCCCATGTTCTACAGCAGTTCGGCTAACCTGTCACCCACCGGAAGTAAGCCGTGCACTGTGGAGCTGCCCAGGCTCACCGACATGGCCGGCACCATGAACCTGAACGATGGACTGGCTGGCAACCTCGTGGAGGATCTGCTGGATAACATCACGCTCCGGGCTTCCCAGTCATCCCCCACTGGGGGGCTCATGCAGCGGAGCTCCAGCTTCCCATACGCCACCAAGGGCTCGGGCCTGGGCTCTCCTACCAGCTCTTTTAACAGCGCCGTGTTCGGACCCTCGTCTCTGAACTCCCTGCGACAGTCACCCATGCAGACCATCCAAGAGAACAAGCCAGCCACCTTCTCGTCCATGTCACACTATGGCAACCAGACACTCCAAGACCTGCTCACTTTGGACTCACTCAGCCACAGCGACGTCATGATGACCCAGTCGGACCCCTTGATGTCTCAGGCCAGCACTGCTGTGTCTGCCCAGAACTCCCGCCGGAGCATGATGCTTCGCAGCGATCCGATGATGTCCTTTGCTGCCCAGCCTCCCCAGGAGAGTTTGGTCAACCAGAACTTGCTCCACCATCAGCACCAAACCCAGGGCGCTCTTGGTGGCCGCCGTGCCTTGTCGAGTTCAGTGAGCACCATGGGCTTGAGCGACTCCGGCAGCCTTGGGTCAGCCAAACACCAGCAGCTGTCTCTCAGCCAGTCTATGCAAACCCTCTCGGACTCTCTCTCAGGCTCCTCCTTGTACTCAGCTAGTGCAAACCTTCCCGTCATGGGCCACGAGAAGTTCCCCAGCGACTTGGACCTGGACATGTTCAATGGAAGCTTGGAGTGTGACATGGAGTCCATTATCCGTAGTGAACTCATGGACGCCGATGGGTTGGATTTTAACTTTGATTCCCTCATCTCCACACAGAATGTTGTTGGTTTGAACGTGGGGAACTTCACTGGTGCTAAGCAGGCCTCATCTCAGAGCTGGGTGCCAGGCTGAAGGATCACTGAGGAAAGGGGAAGTGGGCACAGCAGGTCAGTGCCCAACACCATGGCATAGCCTTCACAAGGGTGGAGGTGGTGGTGTGTCAGCTGCCAGCTCCCAGCCATCTCACCTGACAGGGCTGTTACGTGTCCCTCAGTTTCATCAAAGCACAGG
>PVHP010016137.1:0-36107 GCA_004024765.1 Zapus hudsonius | reverse complement strand
TCCTCACCTACAGGATTCCTGCCTGCCCTCACCGACAGGATCCCTGCCTGCCCTTACTGACAGGATCCCTGCTTACTGGCTCAGTGACAGGAGCCCTGCCTGCCTCACTGACAGGATCCCTGCTTACTGGCTCAGTGACAGGAGCCCTGCCTGCTTCACTGACAGGATCCCTGCCTGCCCTCACTGACAGGATCCCTGCTGACTGGCTCCATTCACTGCCTTGGCACCCTCCTTCCCTTCTCATTGGGAGTTAGAATTTCAGTTAACAATCAGAGTATTTAGTTTTAAAATTATTATCTTTTTACTCATTGCCTCTAATAGTACTGTCACAAAAACTATATGAATTACATTATAGAAAAGAGGATAATAAACAATTCATTGCTTTTTTGGCTGTTTAAATAATATAAAGTAGCCACCATATAAGCATTGATCAATCAAAGTACAGATGACCATTTTGACTGCTTGCATGTGTGGTAAATTACAGAAATTACTTTACCTTCCAAAACTTTCTATACTTATACACAGATGAGAAAAATGGTCAGCACTTTGAAAAGCATTAAAAATGAAAACAAAAGTACATTGTTTCTCTGCACTCATAATTTTTTCATAGTTTTAAGCCTTTTTTCATATTCATAAAAGGTAAAGATACAGAATTACCTCAGGTTTAAAAATAAGGTTATATATATATATCTAAATTCATTGAAGTAAGACTACAATCTTTATTGTGTTCTTTTATAGATTGTATTGTGCTATGTGTTTTAGTGAATTAAATATTTAGTAATACTTAGAAAATTATAAATGTTTGAAATAAATATATTCTAAATACATTTCAATGAAAAATGTTGTCTTAGTGAATATGTGAGATATTAAAACCATAAAGAAAATTATTTATATGAAATTAATAACATTATAATTAAAGCTTCTAATATAATATGCTTTAATAAATAGGCATGTGCAATTATTTTTCAATTTAGTTTTGGCACTAATATTTTAATACTAATCTTTTCAATTTAGAATATAGGATTTAATAATAAATATAAATTATGAAATAGGGACCTCATAATTTAGTCATAATAATGAACAATTATTTACAGGGGAAGTTTATTTAATGTGATAATAACAGATTATTTGGTAGTGTATGTTAGTGCATTGAGGTGATTCTCTTATGACAAGGTGAATGTCTTAATAGTGAATACTTGGTTTCAGTAACGATGTGTTTTATGGAGAATAAGTGCTTTCATTATCACCTTTTTATATGTGTTAAAAGTAGAAAGATTTGTATAACACATTCATTTAATTAAATACTGCTACATAGCTACTTCCTCCAAATTGAGACATTCTCCTTTGTGGGAGAAGGTTCATAAGACTATGCAATAAGTAAGCTCAGGTAGCTCCTGAAACTTTTAAATCATGTGGCTCCATACCCAAGGTTATGTGAGCAGTGACCATTACTTGAGGAAGGAGACTCTCCATCCTGCTGAGCTACTGTAAGGCTTGAAGCTTTCCTAAGAAGTCACCCTCATGAAGGCGGGCATTTGGTGAAGCAGCTGCCTTTGTGTCATCTGTGTTCAAGTAAGTAACCGCTCACCTACACTCCTGTAAGTACCCAGTAAACTCACTGGTGCACTAAACTAGACATGGGTGGAATCATTTCCTTGGTCAATATTCAGTGCTCCATCTAGAGGGAATAGATGTTTGTTCACATCTCCCAAATTAAAGCCATGTAACAGATACTAATTAACTATTCTGTGCACACTTGGAGGTACTTGAGATACATCACTCAAAGATGAAGACATCATGAAGAGAAAAATGAAGTCATATAATGTCACTAATCTTCATGCAAGCTATAGGATGGGTACTCATCACCCATATCTTAGAGGAAAATGAAGAAGATAGCACAGTGAGTAAGAGCCTATGTCTCCTGCATCTGAGATGCACAGCTAGTATGGGACAAGACGCAGGAGTCCAGCCAGGGAAGTGTGCTCTAAGGGCTATATTCTCACACACTGATGAACTGTTTCCCTTTAGAAAAACAAATACTGGGTAACTTCTAAAATATATATGTTTTTAATGCTGTTGTCATTGTGGTCAAATTAGCAATCAAGTAAAAGAAATGCATTTGGGCAGGTGTATGAAGAAGGATTAACTGAGAGAGGAAGTCATTCCCCTAGTATGGGCAGCCTTTCTCATGGTGGACTATGTGTACATATACATATATATGTACATGAAGAAACTCCGAGAGAACACACCCATGCTACATATTTGTGAATACTTTTTACCTGGCTCCCCTGCTCATTCTCTCCTGCCTTCATCCTACCCTGCTTTGGCTACCCTTCTTGGACATTAGAACTGAGTTTCATCAACTTTCCAGTGTGGACTGAAGACCAACAGCTCTCCTAGAATCCTCTAGGCCCTCAATGCCAGATTGGGACTGCTGAGGCATCCAGCCCTATGGACTGAATAGCTATGGAGTTCCTGGATGCTCAAGCCTCCAGGTAGCTATTGTTCAATGCCAAGATCTTATTCTGTGAGCTAATTCAATAAATCCCCTTTACAATACATATTCATTTCCTGGTTGTTCCTCTTCATAACCCTGACTAATGCACAAGGTACAGGTCATTGTTAAGCCCAAATGATTCTTTCTGGGGTGGATTTTGTTTTTGTTTTTGTCTTTTTTTAGGTAGTGGCTATAGTTTTATTACACATTTCATGTCTCAGTGACTCAAATTTTACAAAGTCATTATATATTGGCCTATTAGACAGAGCTCACCATTTTTTTCCTGAAACACTACCCATAATGAATTATCTCATACTACAGATCCATAAGTTGATTAAATGTTAATATCTATTTAAAGGGTTTATCAATGTGATGGTTTGAATATAAAATGCTTCCTAAATGCCCATCTATTTGAACACCTGATCTCCAGAAAATTGGTACAATTTGTAAAGGTTGTGGAACCTCAGAGGAAGTGTCTAACTGGGTCCAGGCCTTGACAGATTACAGTACACCCCTGCTTGTTGATTCTCTTCACCTTATCCTTGCTCATGTATCAAGGAATACTTCCGATAGAACCAAAATAATCTTACAAGGACAACATTAAATAGCCAGTGAATGGCCACTACATAAGTTTTTGCTGGAAAGAAGAGTCTGCAGATAGTCAAGATTTCCAAAGGAAAGATGGGATGAGACACTAACTTGTGACTCATATCTAGACAAAGAGGTGAGAAAAGATAAATACAGAGAACAGAGAAGGAATGTCCAAAGATGGAGGAACTGTTGCTGTGGCTTCCAGGTGCAGGTTGCTTTGTGGTAAAGCTAGCCTTATAGATGATGGAAGAGAAAAGAAGACTGCTTCAAGAAATGGAATTTCTCCGAAATGGTTCTGAACAATTCTTCCTCTTTTTGTACACATGCATCTTTCTGCAAGTGTATGTCAGTTCCCCCCCCCCAGAGGTATTTGTTTTCCTTTCCTCTAAACTAGTGTGAATTGTTTTGTTGACAAAATATGGCACAAATGACATGATCCCAGTGTGGGTTCTAGGTCTTAAGAGACCTGAAAATGGCATTTGTTTTCTTGGAACACTGAGTGGTAGAGTTTAGGTCTGAAATGTTTCCAAAAGCCCTGCTGTTGATGCCTCATCCTGTAAAGCTCTTAAAAGGAGGGGAAATCTTTTGTAGGTGGGGCATAATGGAAGGAAGTTAGGATATTGGTGAAGTTTTCATGAAGAGGATATTGGGACCTAGGCCACTTGACACTCTGCTTCCTAAATATCCTGAGGTGATCACAGCTCTTCTCCTGCAGCTCCCCTGTGACTTATTGTACCCTCTCAGGCTGAAGGCAATGTAGTCATGTAGCCATGACCCGAAAATTCCAAAATGGTGGAGCAAAATAACTTTTTCCTGCTCTAAGTAGATGAATCAGTTATTTTGTCTTAGTGACAGCTGACTAAAGTACGTACTGAGATACCATGGAAAGTGGTCCTGTTAACAGGCTGCTGAAATCATATGGGAAGAGAGAGCAACATCTAATCTCCTCCATTGTTTCTAGCCATTAAAATCCCAGAAATTAAGATTTGAAGAAAAGCAAATGATTACACTGTAGAATAATAAGACTAGGTGATGTTTCTGGTCATCTATGGGGGATGTCAGGTCCGTGAGAAACACTATCTCAGACACTTGACTTTTGCTAAGCTTACAGTTGAAACTGAACTCACATGGAGCAGGGAGGAACGCTCTCTCAAGAACCTTGTTGAAGCTGTGTGATGAAGGACAGAATAATGATGGTCGCTGGATATTGGTTATGTGTTGCAGCAATAAGTAACTGAAATGCCAACTCATTACAGTCACGAAAAGTTAAGGGAATAGAACTCAGATTGCAATTTATGACAAGTGAAAGCAATAAGGATGCATTGAGAGGTCCTTTGGTTTTGGCATAAGAATCTCAGTGGAAGTATAGGGTGTTACCATGGAGCAGGGAAATGGATGGGAAAAAAATTGACTTTCGTGTGAGTGACATTTGCAATTTTTCCAATGATTGTTGACCTAACTGATTCTTAGAAACCCTGGAATATAGTAATGTTGGCTGAAGTCATAGGTTGGAGGAAGACAATAGTCTCCCAGTCAGTGTCTAACTGGATCTTCTCAGACGTTCTGATGGGCTACATGTGCTCAGCTCCTCATATCATCCTGCCTCCCTCTCCAGACCTGTGGGGGTGGGACTCAGGTTGGATTATTTTGATAAATTTCCCAGTTGATACACATCTTCAACTAAATCTGAGAATCAGCATCACTGAGACAGTGCATGTTCTCACCTGATTGAAAGGATTCTGACACACATCACAATGATAATACCCAATAATTCACATTTTTATAATAATAGGCATAATATTTAAAAATAATCTAAATGTTGCATGATCTCAGAAAACACTCATATAAATATTTATAAATTAAATGGTATATTACCTATTATCCTTTTAGTTATCTTTGATATTTGAATGTTATTTTATTTACTATAATGTTCTTTACAATTTTATCATTGGTGAACAAATTTAAATTGAATTAAAATTTTCAGAAGTACACTTAATCCAAATTCATATACCAAACACATTGGTATTTTTATTATCCTCTCAGTAGTTATATTAAAAATCTTTTATAATCTGCGTAACACTAAATACAACCCAGACAGAATAAAGTCCTACTTTGAACCAAAGTAAAGAGATAATCACAGGTGTGAACCAGGCAGGTATATATATCAGCATCACCTTTATAAAAGTGAGTGTATTTGACTTTTCATAGTTAGATGTAACTCCCTTTTCTGTGCCAGTACTTCTTAAATACTTTTAGATGCAATAACACAATAGTCTTGAAAAAAACAATCTAGAAAAAAATTCTCAATTTTCTATCATTTTTCATGAATTATTCACATTTTTAAGCTCTACGTTATACCACTGATGTAAAATGTACAAAAATCAGGATGGATTTTAAGGAGCCTTTTAGGTAAAAATCTAGCCACAATTCTTGAGTTTATTTTGGCTTAGGTAGATAACTTTTCCAGATAAAACTTTATTTGAAACATTGAAAATAAATAGACATGATTTCTAGACAAATATTACTCATAAGAATTTCACAAACAATATTTTCTGATTCTCTAGCACTGAATGACATACTTTTGGGGAAAGAACATGAAAGCTGAGATATATTTTATAGAAAATGCACGAACAACTATGCAATAGTATATGTCTAAGCTAAGGCATGACGCTGACATTTTGTCCCTTCCCCCACCAGATTATTTTGGTTAAAATGAGTCATAGGACCAGCCCAAATTGCAGTGGAGAGACTTTGCACAGATGCACATGAGTCATGATTCTTCGGAGGCCATGAATTAAATAAACTCTCATGGAAGCTTTCCCTGTTGTCTGTCACAGTGGAATAAGAATGCTTGCTCTGGGAGTTCCTTATATCCTTCATCAATGTGTATTGTTGTACTAGTTTCAATTTATAATTACATACACCCTCAAACAAGCTATATATTCTTCCATTTTTTTTCTCTATGTAATTTTTCTTTAGCCTCTTTTTACTTGGCATCTGTAGTAAAGAATTTGGGGAAAAGTCAGTGTCTGTCTGTACTCTCTTCCATTAAAACTCTCCAAATTTCCTAGGTGGGATCTTTTAATTCCCACTTATAACTGCAAGCACTCAAAAGAGTTGGAACCCCTTCTTGAAAAGTGCTTGAGTTAAAAATTTATTCTGCATTTCACTTGTTAATGCTCTCACGTTTGCTCACTGTCGGGTAGGTTGGCTTAGTTATCACAGGCTTGGTTTGGAATTCCATTGCTTATTATCTGAAGTATGGTAGGACTCTACAGTTCATACAATACTAGTGAAATCTGTTTTTATTTTTATTATTTATTTTAATGTCCAACGTCTTAGAATATCTGTTAATTCTGTCATTTACCCCATGTTTGGTATGCTTACAGGTCCATCAGAGCCTTAGCCGTTTCCTCACTCCCATCACTACAATTTACATCTTCTCAGGAATTCTACCCTTTGCAACACACTGGGTTGCCTAACAGCACCTTTACACATAACTGGATCACTGGAAAATTCAACTGTTACCATTGCTTTGGCTAACTTAGTCTGCAGGTCTTTGCTTCCTACTAGACTCAAGTACTTTAGCTTGGTCAAGAAAGCATGTACATTTCTGGACAGTAACACCTTTATTCAGTTTTATTCTGTTGGTCATTTTAAGTGGCCATTTCCATTTTAAAGCAGATATAGCTTCCCAATAAGTTTTTTTTTTTCTGTTAAAATAATTGCTCTAGGGCTGGAGAGATGGCTCAGTGGTTAAGGCACTTGCCTCCAGTGACTAAGGCCCTGGGTTCAATTCCCCAGGACCCACATAAGCCAGACCCACAAGGTGGTGGCCCTGGTGCGCTCTCTCTCTCTCTCTCTCTCTCTCTCTCTCTCTCCTCTCTCTCTCTCTGCCTCTGCTTGAAAATGAATAAATAAAATATTTAAAAAAAACAATTGCTCTACACCTTCTATTTACTTATCCAATGCAGTTCTTGGATGACTATTTAGAAAGCTCAGAAGTGCATTCACACTGAATTAAAAAATGAAGGTTAAATACACAAACTCCTCTGCAGAGTTCTCTATTTTAATTCTGTATTTTGATATGCTTTAAGACTCACACAAAAATTATAATAATACATATGGAGAGATGGCTCAGCAATAAAAGGCACTTGCTTGCAAAGCCTTGCTGCCCAGGTTTGATTCACCGGTACCCATGTAAAGCCAGATGCACAAAGTAGCACATGCATCTGGAGTTCGTTTGCAGTGGCAAAAGGCTCTGGCATACTCATCCCTCCACTTTTTCTGAAACAAATGAATAAATAAGAAAAATTTTAAAAACTACAAGAATAACAGAAAGAAAGACAAGAAAAGAAAAGAAAGGAAGGAAGAAAGAAAGAAAGAGAGAGAGAAAAAAAGAAAGAAAACGAAAACTTGGCTTGGTGTCTCAAACCTTTAATGCCAGCACTTGGGAGGCAGAGGTTGGAGGATCACTGTGAGTTTGAGGCCAGCCTAAAGCTATAGAGTTCCCGAGAGCACCAGGCAGACACCCTGACCTTTCCCCAAAATTTTACTACAGATGCCAAGTAAAAAGATGCTAAAAAATAATACATGGAAAAAATGGATTTGGGATTCATGTAATTCTAGATTTATAATTGATATCAGTAGCTACTGGCCTATATGACTGTTATCAGACAAAATATCAATATCTGTCACAGAAATTAAAATAAATAACAAATAAATGAATGAAAGTTTTATGTTCTTAGCCAGGATTATACTTTGGCAAAAATCAAATTTTCTTATTATATATACTAAATTTTTGTCATTCCTAATATTCTTTGTCCTATTTTCTGGGGAAGCTCTTTTAGAATTATTCCTTCAACAATTATTACTCTCTTCATCTTAACATGTTTCCAGGTGAATCAACTCTCTTGCTGACAGTCTCCTGGACAGGTGGGTGACAGGCGGGATTGGATTTATTCTTTTTTTAAAAAATATTTTATTTATTTTACCTATTTGAGAGAGAGAGAGAGAGAGAGAGAGAGAGAGAGAGAGAGAGGGAAGGAGGGAGGGAGAGAGAGAATGGGTGCACCCGGCCCTTTAGCCACTGAAAAGGAACTCCAGACACATGCACCACCTTGTATATCTGACTTAACGTGGGTCCTGGGGAAATTAACTTGGATCCTTTGCTTTGCAAGCAAATGCCTTAACCGCTAAGCCATCTCTCCAGCCCCGGGATTGGATTAATTCTTAAAGAAAGGACACATGGTATCCAATCTTACAATTTAGGTAGTTCACAATGACCGTTTCTACACAAGGCCAGAGGTAGAGCTCAGATTCTATTTTCTGATCAGGAAGGTTCTTTGGATGGAAATCAACAAAGCCCTGATACTTGCATCCACTCCCTTCAGATGACATTTAAACTCATAAGAAGGGTCAAAGATGACCATTAGAGAGTTGTCCACCTTCGATGGCCTCCAAGCGGCTAAGGCTCTCTCTAGGCCCATCTCCAAGATGGTGTTTCCCACATTTGCCTTATGAAAGATTTTTAGAGGCCTATATTTATTTGCGTATGTGTTCTGTAAATCCTCAATGACAAAAAGACTCTGTGAACTCTGCATTTGCTGTTCTGGTTGTGGGGAGCTGTTCTTTCTCAAGTAGACTTGTTTCATCTGTTTAGAGCCAGCCTCTGAGCACTAGAGATGACTCACTCTCACCAGTGGCCAAGAGGGCCTTGATGCTCCCCTCAGCTTGAGTAGACTGACTCCAGACCCTGGCCTCCTTTACGTTGTAAGACTTACTTCAAAGCCCTTTTCATTTTAAACCTCTTCTGTCCCCTTTGAGATAGAAACTTTCTAAAGGGCCTTTTCCAGGATCACTGCCAGGGAACGTCTTCCTTATGGACATGGAGCATTCACTTTGAAATGCCTTAAGAACCGCTTCTATGGAAGAATAGGAACCCAGCATTGGAGGCAGGGACCTTTGCATACAATCTCAAAGGGACCTGCTGTCATAAAAATAAGAGAAAGTTTAATTTTTCCACCCTTCCCACCCCCACTTCAGCTTTTGTCAAGCTTTTGGTCTTTATCTCCCAGGAGTTGAGCACCAACTGAGTTCTGGCCTCTATCTCCATTGTACTTACCTTAAATAGCCAGAGAGGCTTTTGCTCTTGTATTTGCTATAGTTCTGCCAGCCTCAGCTGTCATGGAGAGCCGCTGTGCTGACTTCAGATATGATGGGCACTGAACTTAGGCATCTTTTTAGGACAACAGATATTTAGTACATAGAATCACAACAAACTCCAGTTAATGCCATTAGGATTCTCTCTCTCTCTCTCTCTCTCTCTCTCTCTCTCTCACTCTCTCTATCTCTCTTTCTCTCTCTTGTTACTTTGTTTCATTTTGGACCTATGAAACTATTCCAGGGCAAGCACTTCACTGCAGACTCCCTTGTCCTGTGGGAGTCACAAGTCTGAGTAGACAAAGGACCAGGTGCTCCTGAAGTGAGAAGATTCCAACTTTCTCCCAGAGCTTCAGCTGTTCAGCAATGAGAAAAAACATCTCACTGTTTCCTTTCTCCTTCCATGAGAAGCATAGCTGATTTGCACTCACGTTTATATCTAATTGGCCTGAAATATTCTGAAAAGGGAAGTGATGGGAGAATGGAGACGCTCTGCTGAGAATGGAAGGTCATTTAGATGCTTTAGATTCTCACAGGTAGGTTTATTTAGGCTTTCTGAAAAGATTGGATATATAGATGAATAAAATCATACAGTCAAGAGGCTTTGGAGAGGCCTACCAGGCATGAATTGCTGATTAACTCTGGTGAGTGAGAGAGGAGGAAGGACTCTTGTCGAAAGTTTCCAGCAATGTTCACGAAAAGAGCAACAGCCAGCATGTGGTATCAGGGAAAAATAATTTGCTCTTCAGCTTGGATCAGTGTCAACAAGTTATTTGACCTCAAAAAAGTCTATTACAACCAGTTTATTGGAGCCATCCCTAAGATTATGTGAAATTATTTATAAGTGATATATCAGACCAAAGAATGTGTTATTTCAAAAACCTATTTGGGGACTGGAGAGATTGTTCAGTGGTTAAAGCAGCTGCTTGCAAAGCTTGATGGCCTGGGTTCGATTCTCTTATATCCATGTAAAGCCAAATGTGTGGTGAATGCATCTGGCTTTCCTTTGCAGTGGCAATAGCCTTGACTTTTCTTTTATCTCTCTCTCTCTCATTCTCTTTCTGTGCTTACAAGTAATGAATAAAAATAAAATCTATTGTCTATGAAAATTTTGAAAACAATTCCAATTAAGAAAGAAAATATCCCCCGTTCTAAATCCATTTTTGAAGAATTGAGTTATGCTGCCCCCTCATGGTCATTGGGCCAAGGCTACTCATGGAGCACAGAAAGCAAAATGCTAGTTTAGCAGAACTACTACAGAGAGTTCCACATCATGCAGTCTATAAAATTGACATAAGGGAAATATAAAATGATAAATAAGTTAGTAATTCCTTCATAATTCTTTATTTGCTTAAGACTGGCCAGCATCAAGGTACCCAAAAAATGTGAAAATCCTTTGAGCATATACATCCTTATTTTATTATGCATTCCAGAGTTTGTCTCATTATTTAAAGGGGACATTTTTCATAACACACATGTAATCTCAGTTAAGAGAGAATAAACACCACATTCCCTCAATTTTAGGGAATGTGGCATCTTTCCACTAATCACAGAGGTGAGATGAAAATCTGAAGACCACTGAGAGAGACAGGCAGCCTTGCAAACTCCCGTGATGCAGAGCAACCAGAAGGAAGGGAGAATAGGAAAAAGGAGTTGTTCTTAAGGTCAGCTGGGTGTGGCATCTCCGAGACTTCAATACTTAGGAGGAAACAGTAGCAGTAACCTTCTGACTTAGAACCATGGTATATTGAGCAAAATAAGAACATAGGTACTTGGTCCCCAACAATCCTGCCTGAAACTAGGCTCTTTGGCTTCACTTTTGCTCTTTCATGTTGGGGGGGAAGAATAGGTGCTAGAATGGCCCAGTCACAGTAAACTCAAAGAAACTCTGTGTAATGGTGGATTCAAGTATCTCTTAAGTTCTTGACTTGCTCTCTTTTTTTTTTCCTTTGAGGTAGGGTCTCGCTCTAGCCCAGGCTGCCCTGGAATTTACTATATAGTCTCAGCTTGGCCACAAACTCCTACCTCTGCCTGCTGGGATTAAAGGCATGCATTACCTTGCCCTGTCAAAAAGTTCTTGGCTCCTAGCTACAGAAAAACAGTGTTCATGTGTATAATAATTATGCAGAACTATGTATTTCTTTATGGCATCTTTATAATGCATATGATGTATTTTCATCATATATTCACTCCCTAGTGACCTCTCCTTCCCCCTCTCACTCACTTCTTTCCTCTTCCCAACTAGCCAACTTTTATTTTCATGCCTATTTTGTTTTTTGTTTGTTGGTTTTTGGTAACGAATATGTTTAATTAGGGTTGCTTATTGGATCATGAGGGAGAGGTCATGTATGAATCATGAACAAACTGCCCATGGCTTCACCACTGAAGAAACAAGGAATTATACACTTTGTCAATTTGTTTACTGAGCACTAATGTAAGGATCTGTGTTTGTGTGTGAACAACATTTTGAGATCAGAGAATTGAGTGACTTCATATTGTAAAGGGCTTTTGGCAAATTAAGGAGGAGGAATGGGTCCTAATTCAGGTATAAACAAGTGAAGAAATAGAAACCAGGATGTGTTTCTTCACGTCTTTTAACACATCTGGGTCTGGACGGTTTTGTGTTAAATTATTCAAATCTGTCTTCCATTCTTCCACCACTGTGTGGAGCTTCAGTTACAAAATATGTCCTGCGAGTTGAGAAATCACCCTGTAAGGAAAACACATCAGGTCCCCCACTATGGCTACCAAGGACAAATGACTCTAAGGTAAATCCAGTTTAAACTTCAGGGGTCCTTAGACCCACTGCTCTACTGCATGGTCTTGTTTGAGTAAGAGCCAGTAGTGTGGCTACTGAGGGTGGGAATATGGTTGCTCATATTGAGCTGTGAAATCCGTGTAAAATACACACTGAGTTCTGAAGACTTATCTTTGATTTTAAGTGTACAAATTTATAGGGTACAATGTGATAACTTGGTGAAAGATACAGAGTGTACAATGATTAAAACCCAGTCGTTAACATTTCCACTTCTTAAATGTTTTTTAATCATTTTAATTGACAAAGAATAATTCTGTATACTTTTGGGCACATGGTATTTCATGTATACACTATGTGCTGATTAACTGAGAAATTACCATTTATATGGCTTGTGTTCAACTTTCCTCTTCTAAGTATTTATAAAATGTACTAGGTTATTGAGAATTATAACACTTTTTACCCCGCTGTGTGGTGAGACAGTTATTGTTTTTAGATATTGTGCCTATTTACCTCTCTTTAGGCCTTTCCTTTTGTATCACCAGTATGATGGTTTTGTCAAGACCTTTTTAGTAATCTTGGGTGGGTCTCTGATGTTGTTCACAGGAAGAAAATCCTCTCAGTAGGAGGCAAGATGGAAGGAAGCTCAGGGGAACTGGAAACAGACCTCCTTTCCTGGGGAGGGCAGTGCAGCAAGGAAATTCCAGAGACTGGGGGGGGGGGTCAACCAGGCTGGGAAAGGGTTGCCAGACCTGCCCTAAGGCTATATAAAGGGGGAGAAAATCTCTCTCCCTCCTTGCCTGTTTTGATTGTGTGTGTGTGGTGTTGGTCTGGCTTCCTCTCTCTGCTTGGACTGTGAAAGGGGGCCAGCCTCTTTCACCATTATGGAACTCCCTCTGGATCTGTAGCATCAATAGGTCCTTTCCTCCCATAACTGTACCTGGTTTGGAGGTTCACCCAGTGGCATGTCGCTGACTAGGATAACTGGTAATCACTATTATGTATTTCTAATCATGTGGGGGGGGGCGAGGGGAACTTGTGCTTGAGTCGCATCCATGCAGCTCCCCATATACTTGCCTGCAGCTGCAGGAGCATAACTGTCCCTCTCCATCACTAATTTCCTGTTCTTATGTGAGCTTGTACTATGCACCATGTTGTTTCCCCTATTATGAGAGCCTGTACTCTGTTAATTAGATTGCTGGTGGAATCCCTCTCATCCTCGTTCCCCCTCTCCTTGGAGGTGGCTCTCCCAGCTGGGCAGCTTGGGGTGGGGCAGCTGGAGTGCCTGTTCTTCTAGAGATGCTCCTGTCCCTGGTCTCTGAGACTGCAAGGCTCCGTTTCTTCCCCTGCTGATGTCAGCATGATCATCACCTCTCTCAACAAAGTACAATCATCTGCCTCTCTTCTTGCTTGTGGAAGCAAGGTGAGAGTGGAGCACCTGTAACGAAGCATGACATTTCAAGCTCCTAAACAGAAGAGCAAGAAGCGTCTGTTTAAAATTAAGGATTGTTTCTTTTTTCCTTGTCCTGGGAATTTATCCTTTGTTCCCCTCATGAAGTCCTCATCTTTGCACTTTGAGGTCGATAGACATTAATTTCCTTCTAACCCAGGTTGTACACAGTCACATTTACCATTTTCCTTGAGGACATAGGACATGATTTCCTTCTAACCCAGGTCCATTTTGCAATCTGCTTTATCTTTAGTTCTAACAGGAACTTTTTGACCACAGATTAATCATCTGAAAAATATTGATTTTCCAGTGTTTTCTGCTTCTAGAAAAGATCTCAGGGGATTCAGAAAAGTCTTCTCTTCGTACTGTTGTGACAGCATTCCTCACCCTTGACACTGGTGGAATTTCACCCTACCTGCAGTGAACAGTGTGGGATGTCCAGATTCCTGG
Source organism: Zapus hudsonius (assembly GCA_004024765.1). NCBI lineage: Eukaryota > Metazoa > Chordata > Mammalia > Rodentia > Dipodidae > Zapus > Zapus hudsonius. The sequence continues at coordinate 22,202 of PVHP010016137.1, read as the reverse complement.
GTACTAATTATGGAATTTCTTATCACTTTATGTATACTCACTGCCCATACATTTCTCCATCTTGTAGCTTATAAGCAACAGCAACTCAGGTATATTTATTTGAAATATAAAACAATGAATTGAAACCAAGTCCTATGAAAGAACAAAGTTTCATATAAGGGAGGTGGGTTTTCAGCTAAAGCTCAGGAAGAAACAGACCTGGAAATACATCAAAGACTTTTGTAATTGCTTACATATGTCTCTTTTGTTTACATTCAATTTCCCAAACTGATTTTCTATAAAGGACAGAAAAGATGACTCTAGTTTTAAGGAGAAAAATCATTGAATACACAAAATAATGTTCATATTTGAAATGCCCAGTAGGGGACACTATCCTTCTAGAACTAGCCTCACTTAAAATTTCAAGTTTATTGCTAAATGTCTTTAATCACTGCTTCTATATGTAATTAGCCTGGCTCTTGTCTATCCTTTATATTTCCCTTAATGTTATAAGAAGACATAAATAATCATTGAAGGAACCCAGCAATATTGAGTGTTGCAAAAGAAAAGATTAGAAACAGTTTTACTCTGAGTTACATGAGTTTCATTATAAATGCAGTTATTAATCCTTAGACTTCTGTACCTTAATATATTCAGAAGAAACATGTTGTATTTAAAGTCAATTGATTTCAGAATGCAATTCCAATGAGAGGAATAAAGGCAAAAATTATTAAATCTCAGGCAAGCCTTTATTTATAAATATGCATTCTCAAGGTTTTCTTCCAATTTAGACACAGCTTTGGGGAATTTGTTTGGTGACAGAGACTAGTGTTGAAATTCTGATGGAAAAATAGAAAGAGAATTGCTTTTTTCTTTGTAAAATCAGTTAAAATGATATAAACACAGAGGGGAACCACTTATTATCATTATTTAAACATCAAACTAGAAATAGTTATGTTTTCATAGTGTTATTAGTATTCTTGGTATTTTATTTACATGTTTATATTTATAGTGTACCCTACTCATGGTTCTTTAATAGGTGTCTTCTTTTTTATTATCTATTTGCAAAGAGAGAGAGATAGGAAGGAGAGGGGGAAGGAGGAAGGAGAGAGGGAGAGAGAAAGAGAGAGAGAGAGAATGAGAATGGGTACTCCAGAACCTCTTATCATTGCAAAGGAATTTGTAGGGAATATATTCTTTTTTAAAATTCTTTTCATTAAAAAAATATTTTCATGCATGTGTATGTGTTTGCATGTGAACATGTGTGCTCCAGGGATTCTTGCCACTGAAAACAGAACAACAGAACTCCAGATTCTCATGCTACATTTTCTGCATCCATGTTTACGTGGGTGGCTGTGGAGTTAAACACAAGCCAGCGAGCGGTCTTTGCAGGCAAGAGCCTTAAAAGACTGAGCAATCCCTCAAACCTGAAGCTACAGGCTTTCAATTTCTTAACTCCTCCATTTCATCATAAACTGCTTGCTCATGAAGGTCTTATAAATTCTGTGTATTTTCTGTAGGCAATGCCCCATAGTAATATGTACCACTGAATATGTGATTACATCTAAAAGTCTTACCTAGAAGAATCCAGAATTTTTGAGGGTCACAGATTGCTCACATGTAAAATGATATCATCAGATAAGTTTTATGGACCAAGAAATTTTTAGCCCGTTATTTTCTACAGATTATGAAACTGAGGTCCTCTGATATTATAATTTTTTATGAGATTCCAGGAGCAGGTGTACCTCACATGGACACACAGCCCAAAGTTAGTTCAGGTTTGCTTGTTGATTTTCTACCCAGATAGTGAGGATTGTCTAAACAGATGGCAGGATGACCTCCACTCAGGGGAAGTGAGTTAGCTAATCTGTTCTCAGGACATTGTACTTCCATTGTCCCTGCCGTTTTCTTCTCAGTGCTGCCTGAGACTGACTGAGCAGCTCAACAATTATTGCAGCTTTGCATCCTCCAGATCTTGCTGTCCGAAAATATTCATCTGCCTCATATCTCCTGCTGGGACTCTCTAGTGGTCTCTTAATTCCAGTCTTTGCTTGAGGATGAAACAGTAAGTGGTAGGCATATCCAGACTCCCACTCTGCTTCTCAGCAGCCATCACTAATGGATCCTGTCAGTCTTTCTTGCTGAGCCCACATCTGCCCAGCCTGTCCTCACAACACCACTCCATTGGCACATTACGTCCCAGACGCTGTGCATTAACTCACTCACCAGTCATTTCAAAACATTCTTGGCAAACTTTCTTTAAGAACCGTGGCTGGCAACCGACAAACTGCATTTTCCAAAATTCTTTAAATGGCATGGAGGCACCAGATTTAGGCTCTCTGCCAAACAGATGCACCAGCGCCATAAAACATACTACAGAGATTAAGAACAAGAAGTAGCTATTGCTCATTGGTCTTTTTGGACAGCTGTGGTGGGAATTGTAGCTTCATTGTCCTACAGTATAATGATGGAAAGGCCATTGTTTCCCAGTGAAGGGATCCAACCTGTTCTGGGCAAATTTTCTAGAAATGGCATCTTTCATATGTCTTTTGCATAGATGACAACAATTTAAATCTCTGCCCCTTTAAATTTGTGTCACATGTCTGCCAGATCCACAGAGGTCAGAATTTAACTTCTGTTTTTATAAGAGTTAAAAGAAAAAAAAAAGAGAATATGCTGCCTGAGATATTCCCCTGTGTTGCTATACCAATGCTGCCTTTAGTGGAAGTTCCTTTGATAAACAAGTTTGCTCACATATTGAGATGAAATATTTAGTTGTCAACTTCATGGAACTCAAACAAACCAAACATACCAAAAACCCCATCTGTTTGTAAGTAACTCTCTCAAAAACTTGTCATGGAATGTTAAAACCTACATTAGAGTCACATATTTGGACTAAGATATTTGCCAGTCAGAACATATGCCCAAATGAATATGCATTATTTAGGGGTGAGATCTAAAACACTCATGACTCCTGTATTGTGTTACTACAGAGGAATGTGTCAAATAAACAGACATTTCATTCAGAATGAAGTCAATTCGAAGCTTTATTTGAGGAAGGGAGGTCTGGGTAGACTTTTGGGAAGCATCAGCAATAGGAATCTAGGATAAGAACTGCACTAAAGGCAGAAGCAAATGTATACCAACTTTCCTCCCCATTGCTCCATGGAGGAGGCCGGTTTTAATTAATTGTATTGATTATCAATTTGACAGGTCCTAGAATCACTTGAGAGAGATTATGTGGATTAGATGAGACTCTTGGCTTGCCTGTGAGGGATTATCTTGATTGAGTTAATTGAAGTGGGAAGATCCATCTTACTGTAGGCAGCACCACTCCATGGGTCCTAGGCTGGAAACAAGGAGAAAGCTGGCATTTACCAATCTTCACTTCCTCAATGTAGGCTGAATGTGACCAGATCTGTTTAAAGTTCCTGCTACTGTGTCTTCTTCACGATGATGGGCAGTAAACCTAGAACTATAAACTGAAATAAACACTTCCTCTCTTCAGTGGACATTTGTCAGATATTTTTCTCAGCAACAAGAAGATAGCTGACACAATTAGAAATATATATAGAATGGGTGTTTCACAAATGTTAAGGTTTTAGAAGGTTAAATTCTTTGCACCCTGTCTTATTCTCTGCGGTTGGGATTGAGACATGGACAAGACGATGCAAATCATAGCAATTGTTTGATTCGCAGTGATCTCTAGATTCCAGGTTTGAATCTTAGGATATGTGATTTTGTAAATTTGACAGATTCCCTAAATGACACTTACTAACTACTCATTTAATCACTGACACAGCCAGATAACTTCAGGACTCACAATAAACACATACATACATACTTTCTCCCTCTCTCACCCACTAGGCTCTACTTTTGATTGAAGATAAAATTGAACTGTGGGATGAACCACATATAACACAGTTTTCTGATTATATTAGTCCTTTGACTTTCTTTGGGTTGGTAAAGAAGGAAGGAGGCAGAAGAAGAGAGGAGGAGTATCACTCTGTCAGCAGCTAGTCACTAAACAATGACAGAACATAATACTGTCACTGTTAGCATTTCCAAAGTGTAATTGTAATTTATATTGTGTTTTTATTATTGTAGCCTACCCATAAGAGTTTTAGGAAGAACATTTTTAAAGGCAAAATGTTTACTATGTCATAATATACATATCCAAAAGATTTTTATAATCGTGAATTTCAATAAAAGATAAAAGTATTTCTTTTTAATTTGCCTATATCTACCTCTCCAGCCTCAACTCCCTTTTCAAAATTTACTTTATGTTCTAAGAAAAGCAATTTGCCTATAATGATCATGACACATTTCAGACTATTTCTTGCCTTTGCTCTTATGGTTTTGCTATTTCGTCTCCCTGAAATGTCTCATGCCTCTTTTTATGAGCAGTAACAATGCTACAAATCTTAGTTCAAGTACTATTTTATTCCACTAGAACGATTTTCCTGAATCACCTGAATCCAATAAGTGGCTATCTCCAGTGATCTCATGATGGTACTTTTCACAGTATTTGAAACTGTGTGTCATATTAAATAAATCCTCTGGAATAGTAGTGGCTTATGTTCAGGATTATTATTTTATTAATATTTGTATCTCATTTTATAACAGGAACTTATTAAAAGCTTTTTGTATTAGAAAGAGAGAGAGACAGAGTGACAGATAGAGAGAGAAAGAGAGGCCATAGATTATTAGGATAGAAAGGATGTTCAGAGAAAGACCAATTGTTTCTGACAATACATTTACCTGCAATACATTTTAGCAGTTTAAGGAAGAGCAGAGTTGCCTACACATATACAGGAGAATCTACACATTACTTTCCTGTGAGGTAGTGCCTTATTCTGTAGTCCAGGCTGGCCTGGTACTCTTTATGGATCCCACATTGGCAAGTAATTTATGGTCATCATCTGCCTTAGATGTTTATGTGGTTTATTATATTACTCATTTTTTTTTGGTTGGGTGTGGGACGTGAGTTTGTGCAGATGTGTGTGCTCCATGTACATGCACACAGAGATCAACGTAGAACATTGGGTACTCTTCCGGATCACTTCTAGTTTGTCCTTCACTAAACCCCAAAGTGCTCTGCTATTCCTTGCTTATTGTTTTTCTCATCTTATTGGCTAACCATTTAACACCAGCAATTTTCTGGTATCAGTGCCTCTTGGGACAGGGGTTATAGGCATAGGAAGGCCATGCCTGGCTTTTTGTATGGGTGCTGATGATGGAACCCATGCTTGCATACCATGCACTCTTACCTATGGTATCATCTTCATGCTCCCAAATTATTCAAAAATCATAAATATTTAATATCCTGATGTTTATAAGAAAACATCTGTGACTGAAATAAGATGCTTTCTTAATTTTTTTCAAAAGAATAATATAAAAGAAACTCGAGTTGATAAGATAGTTATAGAAGGATCTTTGTTTCCAGATATATTTCTGTCACTGTACTTTGTATAGTGAGTACCAGACAGAGAATGATGAAATTGTAATTGCTCAGTGTTGCAGTTCAGAACCACCCAAATAGAAAAGAATAAGCAATGCTTTCTTTCATTCCAAGGTATATCCTAAGAAAGAATTGGAGAGCACGAGAACTTGGATATTTTTCATTCAGTCTTGACTCTAACAGCACAATGAACAAGTCAATGCTGGTTCTTACAAAGCACCTCTTGAGTACACTCTGTGGAATATATGCATAAACTGCAGGTAAAACCTTATTTTTAAAATGTCTATGGAGGAGATAACTGAATGTTGTTGGCCAATAAGAAAGCAGATTTCACTTGTTAGACTATTTTTCTGAAGGTATTATCTCCTACACAGAGAGGTAAAATTCTGTTTTGTGTGAGTGAAAATCAAGGAAAATCAATTCCTACCTCCTAATCTTTAGGTTTATGTCTGAATAGATTGGAGTTATGTTAGTAGTTCAGTATTTCCATGCCATGATTCTGTAGTGTGTACTACTTACTTAAAGAACAGAACACAAAAGTATGAAATTTATATGAAAACCGTTTGGACTTCATAACATATTTAAATTTATTACAGAATTAATAATTTAATATTTTCTTTTAAGATTTATAAATTACTAGGACCAACTTGGATGTGTTATAGTTAATGTTAATTCATATAAATGAACCATTTCTCACTTAGTAATGTCAAAATAAATGATAAAAATTGGTTTTTGCCTCCTTAATCATTGCAGGAGCCAATCATTTATTTGGATTTGTGTGTTTTTCAGTCACTTATACACAATTAATCATTCTCAAAACTGCTTAATCCAAAAGAGGTTTGACAAATGTTGCATTTAGAAACAGCTTTGTTTTCCCAAGTTGCACTTTCTACACTTCTTTTAAAATATTTTAGTCAAATTTGCATAAAATATTAAATTAGACAAGTTACAAGCTTCATTTTAATGGACATAGGAACCTCTTGGAATTGGTATTTAGTTAACAGAATATAAAATTGTTTGCATTAGCTTGTATGAGTTGAAAACACATTCAACTCACTTATCGTACCTCTGTGAAAATAGTTTTCACAATGAAGCATCTTTTCTACATTGCCAAAGACTGTCTACTTCAACTAACTTTTAAGTAGTTTTCCCAAGAACAAAAGCAAACACATTTGGTTTCATGGAGGTTAAAATGAACTTCTCAGAAGTGCAAAATATTTTATCTCTGTGTGTAGCACTATTCAAGATCATTTTGAAATTAATTATAAGCATTGCAAATAATATTCACCTGAAAATTTGCTAAACATGCATAGCCAAGGTAATTTTTAGTCTCTCCCTTTTTATTTCTTAGTTCTTTTTTACATAGCAACTCTACACCTTCACCAGATTTGCTCATACAATGTATATACTTATTCATAATAAATATATTAAAATATTTTTTAAAAATTTCTACTCTTTTTGTAGTCTATAAAAAATTGAACCAAGTTCCTGCCACATTTAATACAGAACAGCTTTCCTGGTTTTCAACTTAACAAATAATGTGATTCAATGCAGCCATACAAAAGCAGCAAAATCAATGCTATTGAAAAAACTGGGTGACCTAAGTTCTTCAATATCATCACTTTGCTTGTCAACTTCATTGCCTCTTACCGGTTTCTTTATGATCATTTTTCCTACCAACGTAGATCTTCGTAATGGTATTGACCTCTTTATTTCTTTTCCTCATGTATCAGTTACTTTCTTGTTGCTGAGACAAAAATATCCGGTCAGAAGCAGCTTAAGAAAGGAAAGAGTTTATTGTCAGCTTACGCTCGCAGGGGAAATCCATTATGACAGAGAAAGCTGGGCAGGAGCCAACAGATGAGGACACATCAGCAAGGAAGAAAGAGTAAGGAATGCTCAATGAGGAGCCAGGTTTCTCAGTCAAGAAACCCAGCCAGGAGATGTTACCACCAGAGCTGAGATGAGTCCTCTCACCTCAACTAACTTCATCTAGAAAATCCCTCCCAAAAATGACTGGAGATTTGTTTTTGTGGTGCCCCTAAATCCTGACAAGTTGACAACCAGAGATGAACAATTACAACTTCTCTATGTTTTATAGATTCATTTTTCCACATCATGAGCATTATATCCCAAAACTATAAATTCAAAACATACTTTCTACTCCTCCCATTTTCTTCTTCTTATGGGTTGGCCTGTGAATGTCTTCCTCCCTCCCTCGCCCCTGCAGGAGATGTAGACATACTTCTATTCACCCCATGTAGGGCTCAGAGGACAGACAAAAGGGTAAAAGCAACAAAACCAGTTTTGTTGTACTGTTGAGTTTATTGCAGTTACAGAGCAGGGTGAAGGGTTGATTGCAGGAGCATGGATGACTGCAAGCCCACCGCAGCATGGGGGACCCTTCAGGAAGCTGCACCTCGGGAGCACACTGCACACCCTGCAAGCTGCTCTGCTGGTTGGAGAGTCTCCATCATATTGTACCACTGAGAGGCAGCTCTGCCTGTTGAAGTCTCCAGCACTCTACATAACTTGCAGGCACCTCTCTGCAGGACAGGTGGAGAGTCTTTTTTTTTTTTTTTTCCCTCAAGCAGCTGTTTTCCCTTATAAAATCTTAGCACTTTAGGTATTGCGGTCTTTTGTTAAGTCTCACTGATTTTCTGAATCTCCTGCGCTTCCCAGCTCCCCTCACAGGAGGGCAGGCTTTAACTGCCTCACAACTCTGATGAAAGTCTGCCCCTCTATAGTCCTTTGCCACTTCTATGACCTTGGGGAGTGGGGAGGGGTCTGTGAGCTTTAAGTTTCAGGTCTGTCAAATTTGATCTTCTGAGTGTCCATAGCCTCCTTCCTCTCCAGAGGGAATATTTCAATTTGGAGAAATTTAGCCTACAGCATAGGCAATGAGTTCCCCAACTGTTTTGCATGTCAGAAAGCAAATCTCCACCTGTCTTTCCACATCCAATCTTTTTATAAGTTTATATAATTTATTTTTACTGTGTGTGTGTGTATGTTGCTGCACCCCAACACTCCCCTGTAGTGGGGATTGTTCACCTACTGTGGCCAGAGTAGAACACAAGGTATCCTTCTGCCTTATTCTTCCATGGGGTTTTGTTTTGTGCTGGAGTCTCTTTACTGATTCCGGAGCTTGTGTGGTTCTGATAATTTTCTAGTCTGTGCTCCTCTGTAGCCCTGGGCCACCCCCAGCTGTTTGTGTGGGATCTGGCAGTCTCGGGTCCTCTTGCTTGTGCTGCTAGCAAGCACACAACCCTGAGCATCTCTACAGTTCTCCACCTCCAATCTCTTGACTTTTCTGTGGAGAATTACAAAGACCTTTGGTTTTAGAAAAGAAAGTGATTGAGCAGCCTGACATCACCTGGGTGTAGGTGGGCAAAGAAAGAATGTGGATAAGCACTTGGGTGAGTTAGTCTGGAAAATTTAAACCTAAACAATTTATTTAATCTCTTCTCTCTGTAGACAGCTTGTGTTAGGACCAAATCCCATGTTGTTTTTCAGTGATGTCATCAGGGACAACAAAATGTCCCTGCAGGCATAATATTAACAAGGAATGTCTATTAGTAATGTTTTTGCTTAACTTTCTATTTTTTTCTCAGTCCTTGGCAGCTTGTTGAAAGATAAGAATTCAAGTGTAAGCATAAGTAGAACTCAAAAACATTCACTCAAGATGAAATCCAAGTTCAGCTGACTCAAACATTACACTCCTGCTTACTATTCACAATTACCCACATGGATGAAGTATGAAGTATGATTGTATAGTTTCTTCCACAATGATTCGTTTTGACCAAGTTTGTAATAAAGTACAAAGTGAAGATAGAACCCTCTGTGTGAGTACTTTGAAAAACAGATAACTGGTACACAGAAGTACCTTGAATATGAAATTTTGAAAGATTGGGAAAAGATTCCTTTGTGATCACATTGGGGACCAGCTTCACCTCAAAATGCAGACATGCATCATTCAGTGCCCTGTTATGAAATAGGATTAGTAATGTCACCCGTTTACAGGTAGGAAGCAAAGGCAGGCACAGCTCATGGGGCAGTGACCTGTACACAGATGTGCTGTGAATATGGTTAGCTCTCACCATGGACATCATCAGTGGGTTCTCATTTCCTTGCTCACTGAGATCACGCTAGAACATTTGAAGATGATGAAATTGATGAAGGCTCACTAACCACAGGAGAAACTGAAGCCATGTGTAGGGTGGCTAGAGGCCAAGGCACTCATGGAGCTCTATTATTGTAGAGCACCATGTGACTGTTCAAACAGTACAGACAAAAGCCCACCCTAAAGCAGCTGAGATCCACTCGGATGACACAACCCCAGGTACTCACTGTTATTTGCTCCACTGTAATGATCTCTGGCCCTTAGCCTCACAGAACAGTCTGTAACCAAGATGCACAGGATAGCACAACACAGCCATGAAACTCATATAAACAAAAAGAGAGGAATCCTCTCTCTGTGAGAAATCCAGACCTCGTTCTTGAGTTGTCTGCTCCACTTCATTCAGTTTAACCCATAGCACACGCCATCCAAAATCCAGGTGATCCACCTATCTCTAGAAGCCCACGTTTGTGTGTGCACTTGCAACCTCTAATAGAATATCTCAATTCCTTGCTCTCTCTCCTTAGACATTCACAAATGCAGATTTGCCTGATCCCATACAAGCATACAGATAAAAATAAATAGAATAACAGTCTCTTAAATGTAATAATAGACAAAATTGATATAATTGATTAAAATGTTAGTTAGGCTTCAACTTAAAATCTCAAAGCTAAAGCAGCTACTCACAGCTGTGTGTGTGTGTTGGTGGATTGAACAGGGGGACTTGTCCATGTTGAGCAAATGTTCTGCAACTGCTCTGTATCTCCAGCCTTCAGTGATCTGTGTGAAGTTGACTTTTGAAAGGCTATCACTCTAATACTCAAACGTTTTAAGTGCAAGAATGCTAACGAGTATATGAAATACAGTGCTGAGGAAGTTGGGTATTGATTTCACATACGTAGAGTGGTTAAGTAACTTAACTTAACATAACTTCACAATAACAAAATTGGGTCAGCTTTTCCCTGATCTAATTGCTATAACTCACGTGGTGAAGAGTTAAAGGAGAAGTTCTTGCTCAAAACACCCTTATACTTTGAGACTCAAATGTCATTTTAGGCCACCAGCTTCACACTCATTCTCTTAGATCTGTGTTTCCTCTGACAAAACTCCTGTTTTTGCTGCAAAGACAAGTTTTGCATCTATCTTTCATCTAATCAAATGTTGGTTTTATGTCTTCCAACAATGACCTCATGACATCATGTTGCTGTATAGTTTTTTGGCAACAATTATACAGGCAACACACAAAAGTGCCAGTCAGTATATAGGCTAATAGGCAATTCTCAAGAGGAAACACAAATGGTGATAGATAGATAGATAGATAGATAGATAGATAGATAGATAGATAGATAGATAGATGATAGATAGAGAGCATTCAACATCCTTAGCCATTTGGAAAATGCAAATTAAACCACTTTGAGATTGCATCTTATCCCAGTCAGAATGCTCTCATCAAATAAACAAGTGATAACAGATGGTGGTGAGAATGTAGGGAAAAGGGGAAGCCTTATTCACTCTTGATGGGAGTGTAAACTGGTGCAGCCACTATGGAAATCAGTGTGAATGATGTTGCTAACAAAGCTAAAAATTGAGCCACTATATGACTCAGATATGTCATGTATATATCCATCCAAATAACTCTACATTCCATCACAGAGATATTTACACACCTATATTTATTGCTGTTCTATTAACAAGACCTGGGAAGTGAAATCAACCTAGATGGACATCAACTAATTATTGGATAATGAAAATGTGCTACATATACGCAATGAATGTTATTCAGCTATACTGAAAAATGAAATAATGACATGTGCAGAAAATGGATGAACTTAGTGGTAACTCGGGCTCTGAAAGACAAAATTGTCATATTATCATTCTTATAAAGGTACTTTTAATGATTGTATGCATGTTAAAAAGTGAACGTGAAAGTGGGCATGAGCTATGAAACTAGACAGCAGACACAAGAGGGGAATGAGAGGTGTAGAGAAAGTAGACGGAGGGCAAAAGTCCACAGATGGCATGAAAACGTAAAGGACAGGAGATGAGGTGGGGAGGAAAAGAACAAAAACAAAGTTTGTCTGAAACTTGTCATAATGATGCTTAGTGTTTGTATGCTCATAAAAATAAAGATTATATAAGGACCTGCACATCAGGGTCTGGGGAGATCACTCAGTTGCTAACGTGCTTGGCACTTAAGCATGAGGACCTGTCAGAGCCTAGCAGCCATGTCAAAGCAAGTGGCAGCTGCCTGTCATCCTTGTGCTGGGAAAGTGGCGATGAAGATTTCCTGGGACTTCCTGGCTAGTCTAGTCAAATCAGTGAGCTCCAGGGTCAGTGAGAGATATTGTCTCCAAAGATAAGGCGAGAGCAATTGAGGAAGACACCCGATGTAGGGCTTGTGGCCTCCACCTGCATAAACACATGTACCTCATTCATAGCAACATGCTTGCACAGGCTTGCCGAAGATCCCTGAATGTATTTAATGTATAACATGTAAGGAGTTTGGGCATACATATTCACCGATTAAGTCAATATCAGATTTAATATAATGAAAAACCTCCACTCCCATGCTCATGCCCCATTTTGTGGGTTTGTGCTTAGCAAAAGTCCTACAAGGTGTATGTATGTATCTTCTTTTTTCATTTGGTTAAGGTGCACTATTTACCCAGTGTAATTATCAGTCTAGAATCTGGCCATCTTGTATAACCATTAATAACTCCCTGTTTTCTCCCGTCCCTGAGACCATCATTTTACTTTCCAGGTCTGAATTTTCTTATTTTATTTTAACGTTTTGTCTTTGTTCTGTATTTTCTTTTGATATTAGAGAAGATTAAAAATGATTCCTGCCTCAAAGAGTTTTCCCAAAGCTCGTAGACTCATTTTCATTCCATGTAATCATGTATGAATACTGGCTTTCATGACAGTTTAGATTCAAAGTAATGTTTGTAATATTTGCTCTTTTTATTTCTGAAATCCAGGATTTAAAAAATCATATAGGTGTTTCTTGTGTTTTTCTTCTCTGAAATGAAAGGAACTGGCATTTTGGCTTTAAGAACAAATACAAAGAAATCACAAATCTAATTTGTCTTTGATTTGGGTCTGGGCTAATTACTAAGGAATCTTTCACCAATGATGACTTCAAACATTTAAATGCCCCATGAAATTGCAATTAATTAACGAGCTGCTGATTCTAAGCACTGTGTGAAGAATAAGAAATGAGAAAATAATTATGTTGTAATACCAAGTTCAGATAAAATTATCAACTTTTTTTTTACTTTTGCATCAACTATAGACAAAATGGAGAGACAGAATAAGAATCACATGAGTAATGTTAACTAAAAAGTGCATACATAGCTCAGAATTTTTAAATTAAATTTGCCACATATTTGAGTTTAATGAAATGCTTGTGAAGACAAGAGTCATGTTTGACAGGATATTTGCAGTTCACTTCTGTGGAGAACCTTTGCTAGCAAAATATATGAATTTTAAAACTTATTTTGTCACTTGAAAACTTAAAATTGTTTATCCTGAATAGTTAAAGCAAATGCAAAACCCCATGCAAACCTAGAGACTTCATGATGCGTCAAGATAGACATTTGTTGAGAGTGATTTTTATCCCAAACCTCGGTCCTCATAACCCACATATTCTCTTCCGCAGTCCAGGCTGGTACAGTGAACTGTTAGAAATTCACTGAAGTGTAGAATGTATTCCCTGCATTTGGTTGGAATCATTTGGATCATGAATGACATAAAAGGTTGTATGAAAAATAGCATAATTCTCAGCCTGTGGTGCTCAAGGGAGAGAGTGGAACATTCAGGCGGTAGAGCCCCTCGGAAGGGAGTTGGATCATGGAGGGTGGATTCTGAGAGGGGATTCAGAGATCAGTCTCTTTTATCTCACACTTTCTTAGCCCCCATCATCAGGCTAATAGGTCTTCTCTGCCCTGCTCTGCTGCCATGATGGACTGAGCCACCATTGACTCAAAATGCCTGGACCAAGTGAACGTGAAACCTCTAAAACTGTGTGACAAAAGGAACCTCTCTTCTCAATAACCTTATTATCTCAGATCTTTTGTCATAGGGAGGCAAATCTGACTGGCACAGGGAAACCAACGCATTCTTTTGCTCATCTTTTCTATTGGTATTTTTCTCTTGGATTCCTTCTACCTTATTTCTATATATCTAGAATGATAATAATGCCACATTGTTTCTGACAACTTTTGAACATCATCCTTCTGTTAAATGTCCTTTCAGGGCATAGAAGCAGGAACGGCTTGAACTCACAGAGGCAACCCATTTTCTATATCACAAGTGGAATCTTGTCCTTCTGTGATTATCCGGTTTTATTTGTACAACAACATTCACTAGACTCACTCATTCTTGTTGCTTTGTACAGTAGAATTTCCTTTTAAAATTATGTTTAAGGCTTAATAATATTCTACTTCAGGTATGCACTGTAGTTCTTAACTCATTCATCTATTGTTGCCATATCTGTTTTAATATTTTATTTATGTGCAAGCAGAGAGCAAAAGAGACAGAGAGAGATAGAGATAGAGAGAGAGACATGAGAGAGATTTTAGGTAGATGTGCCATTTTATGGGTCAGGCTTTACATGGGTACTGGGGAATCAAACTCAGGTTGTTGTGCTTTGTAGGCAAGCACCTTAACTGCTGAGCCATCTCTCCGGCCTTATTATTGCCATCACTTGCAAGTTTTCAAAAGTGCCTCAAATGTTCATGTGAGCACACAGCTTCTGAAGGGCGTTGACTTGTTTTGTCTGTGTACTCTGAAGTAGAACTGCTGGATGGGATTGTAGTTCTTTGGTAAATTTTTTGAGGGATCTCCATGCTATTTCAAAGTGGCAGGGCCAGTATACATGTCAATACACAGACCACAAGCTCTCCAGATTCCCCATGGCCTTGTTAACACTTACAACCCTTATCTTTTAGCAATACACATGCTGATGACTCTTCTCCCCCAGGCAGTTTAGTTCTTAATTCTGCCTTCCAATGGGACAGAGTTGTGTTACCTCTCAAAGGCTGCCATTTTGGGGTAGCTCACATTTAGAGGGGATATCTCTTCCCCATTTTTCTGATTCCACAGCAGGATGACTTCTTGCACACTCTTACCCATCACTCTGCCCTTCCTTTTGAGCATGCGATGAGTTTTCTTGATGACAGGTGATAGGAATTAATTGTTTTGAGTGAATGAGACTGACGTAGAAATAGTTCTAAGTGGTGATTTCGAAGGAATCTGTCCTTTGCTAGCTATTCTGGGCAGTGTGCAGCAATGGAACAGTGGCCGCAATTTTGCTATTTGGTAAAATGTCCCATCGGCTTCCCCTTTGTTCTTGTCTGATTTCTTTACCCAGATGTCACTAAGAGAATTGAAAACACACACACACACACACACACACACACACACACACACACACCTTAGAAGACTCTGCTCTAAACCCTGAGTGAGAAAGGAAACTCATCAATTTTATAAACTTTAGAAAGCTGTTTGCAATTTGAGAGGCATATCCCCCAATCTCAAGCTTTGTCTTCCATACTAGTTTCAGTAGAAGTAGAGAAGGCCAGGAAACACCAAGGGGGCCATGAGAGGGAAAAGGAGGTCTGGAAGGTGGGGAAGAGGGTTCCAGAATTCAGATACCATGAAAGCAGATGGGAGCTATTGATAGGAGAAAGTGATCTAGGAAGGGAGTGGATAGCGTTGAGGGAGGAGAATCAGGAAGAAGAAAATATGTATAAAAATGCCATATAAAATCCAATAGTTTGCTGATTTTGAAAAAAACTTAATTATGTATATATTGAAGAAGAAAATATGTATAAAAATGCCATATAAAATCCAATAATTTTCTGATTTTGAAAAAAACTTAATTATGTATATATTATGTTCTTTTTTGACTTTGCTTTAATATCCAGGTCTTTCAGAACTTGGATGAGGAAAAAAGAGGTATTATTTGCTGAGACATTTTACCTAACTCACATTTTGAAGCCACATACAATACTGTGTTCAACTGAAAATAGCAATTCATGTAAATATAATTCACCATTATGATAAAATCAAGTATTTTTAACTAATAGGAGAATGTACTTAACATCTTTATGAAGAGTATAACATTACTCCAACTTCTGGTACTATCCAAAAAGAAAAAGATAATAGAGTTTGTTTAAAGCTTGTAGCAAGTTTGCTTAACCTTGGCGAGTGAAGTGGACTCTTACATATTCTTAATTGCTAATTATTTTGTATCTTTTTCTTCTCGGTGTATGTTCAATATAAAACTATGCTTTTAATTAACTTCTGCTCAGTAAATAGATCTTCAGATGCACATTTTGTGCATCCGAATCACAGTTAAAGCTGTAGGGTTACTTTGTGCAATGTTATTCTAATTAAAATACTTTTAGCTGTATTTGGCATGCATTAGAATGTCAAGTCACTGACGGTCCATAAGTGAAAAATTGATCCAATTATCAAGCTAGCTAGTACTCTTTTTTCACTTTTTTTCAACTGCTAAGATTTATTATGGCCATTAGAATTACAGATGTTTATATGTTTCCTTTTACTAATTGAAATTCATTTAACTCCACCATGCCCTAAGTGATGTTCCTACTTCTCAATGGGACAGGCAGTCCTCAATCTTGGTAGTACACATTTAGGAAAGATTCTCAAATTTCTCTTCACATGGAGCGAATAATCATGGCTTCCCTGGAGTTGAGGGAGTGGATTTTTCTTTTCATGCCTCCAGATGGTCCTTTTGATAATGAGTCACAATGAAACACAGCTTGTCCTAAGATATGGCTCCTATTCAATATGTTTTTTGTAATTAATAAGATAAATCTTTAATGAATTAATTAATTTAAGTCATGCAAATAGAAGAAAATACAGCAAATGTTAACTTTCAGTTGCAGCCCTGTGCACATCTCTCTTTCAATGAAATAAAACATTTAATCCTCTCAATAAATATCAGCCAAAGAAAATGACCAAATAGCAATTATACATATGTGTGAATGGTATTTAACTAAGGACAATTACTAATAAGAAAAAGATAATGGGCTGGGGAGATGGCTCAGTGGTCAAAGGCACTGGCTTGCAGGAAAAGAAGAAAAATTTGAGATTAATACTCACTCAAAATATATATTGAGAATTTTTGATCACTAACAGAAAATATATAAAAGTTTTTTTTCATAAATATGAACTAATTAAATACTGAAGTTTGAATTTCTTATTATCTCTTGGAATTCATTCAAACATTTGCTCATGGCCTCTGAGTTTCCCCTGCCATTGGGTCCTTTTTGTTGATTGTCATCCATTTCATTTAACTATCTATTGAGTTCTTTCTGTTGGCATAGTTTTTGACTCTCTTCATTTCATTCAGCTATTTGCTCATGGACTCATTAAGTATGTTGGAATTTCATTATAATTATTTTCTGAATTCTTTAAGTAGCTTTTATTTTGGATTATAGGTTGGAGCAATTCATCCTGAATTTGATGTCAGAACTATAACCTGAATAAATATAAAATTGAATTATTTTGAATATAATAGACAAATTATTCTAATGATACATTTTACATAGTGGAAACAAACATATCTAAACCATGAATTTTTACACAAGCCTTAACACAGTATCTTGAAGACTAAGTGCTCCTTCAGCTCACAACTCTGAGCCTTAGAGCTCCATTCTCCCCACACATTCAACCACATCCTTGGGACACTGACTCATTCACTTAACAGCATCCAGTGTTCCAATCAGCTCTGCTTTGTCCTTCCTTTTCTCACTTTACAGTACGACTAATCTGCTAGATGATAGTTTTTCAAGGTGAGCCTCGAAATTTTTATATATTAAGGGCTTTCCTTTATGAACAGATTTTTAAAAAGTAGTCAGTGCTTGCTTTTAAATGAAAGAGTGCTTGACTATGAAAGATTTATTCACATTGAATTGTTTTTATTCATGGCATTTATGTTCTATGAAATAACAGTAAATACTGAATCAGCAGTATTGAGGTTTATGGGTGAAATAAAGATGAAATCAAGGGTTAGGTTCTAAGATGCCTTTGGTCGCAATATTACATTAACCATTCAGTAGAGATGTTTGTTTTATGTTTATTTCTTTTGCAATACTGTTCATTTATTTGGATAGAATTTAGTAATAGGAATCTATACTTCATGACTGAATACCATTTGTTCCAATACTGTTGTTTTCTCAAAAGGCGTATTTCAGTTATTCTTAGGGATCTGAGACACCACTGTGCCAGTAAGCTTTGGGTACATGTTATAATACAAAATTATCAACAAAAGGAAGGGGAGGAAACCAAACCCCATAAAAAATTGATCAGACCTGCAACTCCCTGTTCTAGTCATTGGATCCTTCCCAAACTGAGCTGTTGATGAAAGAGACCTACAAGGTCCCCAAAACAAGACAGGTTTCTGTCAAAGGTCTTGAATACCCACCCTAGTCCAAAGGTAAGATCCTATTGCTGAAGAAACCACAGACAGACATGGAACAACAACTGAGAGATCAAGAATGGTGTCTAGTCCCCAGATGGTAGCAAGTGCAGTGCTGGAAGGCACAACATAAGCTTCCAGGGGAAATTGGTCAATGATATTTGGAGAAAGCAGAGACCATGGATACAAAATGCAGACTGTTGCCATTAGAAGGCTGAACACACTTCCTTCTGGGAGAGATCGACATAACAAAAATGATCACTGGTGCATTAGAGGCACCAAAACCTGGGGGTGGGGTATTCAATAGCTTTTAAATTGGCCAAGAAATCCACTCAATGACAAGGCACCCTGAACTGGAATTGGGACTCAGGGCAAAATCCTACAGGAGCGAAAAATTTGACTCCAAAAAAGAAATCCCCATTAAATGTGTATCTCATTTAGCCTATACTGATCTCACTCTCTGATGGAGATTCTGTTTGTATTTTTCAGAAGGCAGTGAGAGAGCTGTGGTCATTCCAACTCCACCGAAGAATGGCAGGCCGAAGGCTGATATCCCAGCAAGAGATGAACCACCCCAGGCCTATCGTGTGGACCCCCAAGTGAAACACTTGAGACAGTGGTAGGGCAAAAAAGAGACCTATAACCACAGCCAATCAGTCAACCCAGGATAAGTCACTGAGACAGGCACCAACGACTTCCAACACAACTTAAAGTAGAAGTACAGAGACTCTTAAGGTCACAACAACAATGAAACAGACTTAAAACTCACCCTCCATGACTCAGGGAACTGAGTGGAAGAAGGGGCGGAAAGATTGTAAGATCCATGGTGTGAGAGATTACTCAGAGAAATTTACCTCCTCAGCTACAATACATAAATGGGGGGCAACCTTGAAGCCTCCTGTGCTATCCATAACCCCTTGCCACATGGATTGATCCAGTGTACCCACTGAGGAGGATACCCAGTGGATTGGGGGCAGGGGGAGGGAAATAGGAATATAAGCACAATATTTACTCAATTAATGTATCTAATTTGGGGCAGGAAAGATAAATTTTTTTAAAAAAATTACAGATGAGAAAAAAAGTTGCATGAAGTGGAGCATGAAATGGGCACATTTGAGACATGAAAGCTATTATAAGAATGAGGCCTTATTGAACCTTCCCTGGAGCCACGGTGTGTTGGGTAACTGGAAGTTCTCACCCTACTGAGCACACCAGAGATACTGAATGACAGTGACATCTTCAGTGTTGCTTTTTGATTGACAAGTATATTTTAACAAGGAGGTAAGTTAAAAAATGGAATCTATCAATAATGAGGATCAATGATGTATTTGCCAGCTGCTACAGCTCTTTTTTGTTGTTCTCATGAGTTCATATCTCCTCAACAAAAGAAGAGCTTATGAAAACATATTAAAAACAAATTGGTGAGTTTGAAAATAAATTAGATCTCATTTTTTTCACAAACTGTCTTGTCAACCTCACTGTCAAATTGTTTTGAGTATGAAATATGAGGCTTTTTTCTGGAAACATAGATTTGAAAGCCTTTAAGTAAAATTTAAATTAGAATTTAAAATCCAAGTTTATTAAAATGATCCAAATTGGACAAGGGGCTGGAACATTAGAGGAAAATGTTATGATGTTGATAATATAGTGTTGTTCTAATATAGTTCTGGAGTAGTTCACAGAGTAGAAAATAGATGATGTGGATTTGAATTGAGGCAGGTGGAGTTTAGAATCAGAACTCTTGCATTTTAAAAGAAGGCTTTTTGAAATAGGTATTTTTAAAGAGTCAATTATCTATTCAGATAGCAATTGCAAATAAAAATGATTTTATATCTGTCTTCTTCTATGTAGAGTTTAAGACTTAATGGTTGTAGAAGAAAAAAACTTCTACAAATGCAGAAAAATAATACATACTAAGATAACAAAGAAGACTAACAAAACTTATACCAAATAAAAACCTATAATGATATGTAATTGGTATGACTTCTCTTAGAAACATAGAAAATTGAGGGTTGCCTAAAGGAAAATGTCTAACAATTCAAAATGTTGTTTTTGTTTTTCTTTAAGTATCTTGCTGAATTTCTGGGATTTCTCCTTAAAACTCTGTCCTTGGGGGAGTATAAACGGTACTGGCAGATGTTAGTAAAAATGACTGCGACTTAAGCTGCTCTGACAAAGATATCAAAGATCTCAAGTCCATAATAATTGCTTATTTGTGTGAAAAGCCTCTGACTCACATAAGCGTCTTTCTCAGCTAAAATGATCCTTCATAAGTTGCTAAGCATGACAAGACTCAATTAGAAAGGAACTGCTTTTGGCTTTAATTTTCCAATGCTTCACAGGAGTTCATTTTTCCCATCACTAAGTGTAATAGGCAATCTTCATGAACCTGATTTTTCTAAAAAAAATTCAATTAGGTCACATTCAAATTTGGCAATACAAAAAAAAAAAAAAAAAACCTACCCATTTCCTGTTTGACTAAAGCATGTATTCCCAGAGTTCCCAAGGAGATTCACAGTTTGATTCCTTTGAATAATAGTATGTATTACAGTCTGGTTATCCTAAGGAAATAGTTCATGCTTTATGCATGATACTGATATTAACAAAAACAATTTATTTTTGCAATGTGTATAAAAATGAAGTTCACTCTTATTCAATTGTCATTCTGTCCATTCGGAGGAGCCATTGCCCTTCAGGAAAAGAAACAAAGGTACAGAAAAAATCTCTTTGAGTCTGTTTTCATCTGATATCAAGCCGTTAGGCTCTGGATTAAAATGCTAGGAAAAATAAGTGCGTTAGAAATGTCTGTGTGATTTCAAACTATTGACAACTGCTCTTCAAATAAGTTCCTTTTAGTGGGCAATGTCTGTGTCTTACATAACATACTACACAAGATTATACAATTTAAATATTTCAAAAACTCAAGAGCTAAATTTAATTTTTTAAAAGCAGAAAAAAAAGGAAAAAATATTCACTAAAAAGCACAGGAAATTTTCCTTGGCTGGCATGTAAATCTTGATTTTCAGATATGTTTCTCTTTTTTTATTGTGTACTAGGATTTTATTTTATTTTATTTTTTTCTTTATTGTTAATGATGAGTTACATTGTTTAGTGGGCCAACCATGAGTTGTTATCCCCAATTCCCCGTTGCCCCCCTTCCCCATCCCCAGTCAGCTGGATATCCTCCTCCGTGGGCCTTCTGGATCAGTCTTTGTGGTAGGGGACCATGGATAGCTCATTCTTCAGCCGGGCTCTCATGTCTCAAGTGTGTTGTTACTGAAGGGTGCCAAGTCTCTGCTATTCTCCTCCACCACGGCAGATATGTTTCTTTTATAAATAAATTAATACTAAATATGCTCTTCACGTTGACTTCTGAAAAGGCACTTGATCATTTGGTCTAATAACTGATCGTGAAAAGTAAAAACATTCTGCTCGGTTTGACATTTCGAAACAGCACAAATTGTCCAATTGCTCGATCCATTCAGAAAGTCAAATTTGAACTTATTTTCAGGAAAAATCACTTATTAAAATGATATAAACAATTAGCTAATGGTGCATAAAGGATGGACAATGAATAGAATTAAAGTGAGGGAAAAGTGTTTAGATAAAGTCAGCTTAAAAACATTGAAATTCTTAAACCTAACTTCTCTGAGGAATTAAAAAATATGAAGATGCCTGGGCTAGAGGGAGACCCTACCTCGAAAAACCAAAAAAAAAAAAATGAAGATGCATTGATGGAGCAGACTTCCAGTTGCTCACTCAAGGTAACAACTGACAAAATAAAATCTCCTGTTAATAATCTGTGGTATATCCTCTATGTTTTGAGGTTAAAAGTCACTAAAATCATTTTAGAATGTATACATATCCCAACAATAACATAGCCTGCACAGCAGATTAGTGTCCAGCACATGCTTCTGAAATAAGAACCATATATTAATTACCATGTCCCACTTCAAAAGACAGCCATGACATGGGTACCAGTTTTCCTTTCCATTATCAAGAATTTTAAGTTCAAAAGAAAAATCAATGTGAGTAAAAGTATATGGAGTTTTCAAATCTAAATTTATACAATTAACATTTGTATTCTATCCACATATCTATAGTTCCAAGACTTATATTAATTGACTTGAAAGGGATTTGATACAGTATATCATTTGGCATCTAAAAAGCCACAATTTCTTACTTAAATTTTTTTT